>NCKU01002167.1:0-20392 GCA_003675995.1 Dinothrombium tinctorium
TTTTTAAAAATTTAAATTTTTTATTTTCGCTTTTTTGCTTCAACATTAGTTAATTAGTAACTTCTACTCGGTTTTAAGTTATAAAATGCAAACGATTGCAAGTTTTATTAAGCTTTTATCTCAGAACGAAACCATAATACAATAGTTCATTAGCTTTAATAGTTAAAAATTTATAATCCTTTTTGTTTAAGAAGTAAAAACAAGTAAAAGCTAATGATAAGTGAAGATGATTACTACAACATTGTGTTAAAAAAAAAATAAATTATACTCGAACATTCACAAGCAGCGAGCGATTTAAAATCGTCCACTTGGCAAAAAATTGAAATAAATTTCAGAGAAAAAGTTTTACGAGCGTTTTAAAATGTCATAAAAAAAAAGAAAGAAAGACTGTAAAAATGAACACGATTAGCGCTGATTGCGTATATTGCTTCAAGTTTATTCTGTAATTGAAACTGTACTGTAAACGTGAAACATTAACACTATGTAAAAAGCGTTTTCCATTCGAGTTTTCACTAAAAATTAAAAAAATTTTCATCTAAATTTTGGCAATTCGCCAAAATACGAAGTTACAATCCTCACGCTGCCACCTATCGAGCGATGAAGAAAGCAAAAAGTTAATAGCTTTCATTGCAGCTTTCAATCGATCAATAGTGGGTAAGCGAAAACGAAATGATCGCATTTTTCATCGCTTCTTGTTAATTAAAAGAAATACAAAAAAAAATTAATAAATTTTATTTACGTCTACTTTCGCTTTTTCATTGCTTTTCATCGTTTGCGAAAAGCTATCTTCAAGAATTTTACAGCGACAATAAAAATTGTAACATTTTCAATGTTCTTATTTCAAATCAATACTTTTAATTAGTATGTTTATTTAGATGAATTGGCTTTTTGACAAAGCGAATTTCAAAGTAAAATTTTATTTTTTTCGTAAATCGCTTAAGTAACCTGTTTAAAATCCTGAAAATATTCTAACCACCGATTCCCGAAATTATTTATTTATAAAATGTATTTTTGCTCCGCCTGTATTCGTAAATATGAGCAAAAATGTTTCATTATGCATTCAAAAAAAATTAAAATTAACTCAAAAAATTAAGAAAATAAAATCGCCAATAAGAAATGAGAAGAAAATTTTTAAAAAACGATTCACTCAATTAATTAAATCGAAGCTAAAAATAAAATGCGACCAGCAATTTGAACGCAAAAACATAATAACTTCTTTATCATTGCGTTTCATGTGTCGAGAAGAGTAGTGAGTATCGATTTGTTGACAAACGCAATGCAGCCGAGAAAGTGTTCGCGAGAAAAAAAAAACGACGATCGAAATGTAAAATTTAAATTTCAGGCAAAAATGGCTGAAGCGTGTGAAAAGCGCAAAAATAATGGTAAAAGTGGAAAATTTTGCGAAAAAAATTCCTGAAAGAAGAGATTAGCGGAAAATGTGAGTGCGTTGTGCAAAAAAATAGCATCGCTGCACTATTCTGATTTACGACCATTAAACATGTACGAAAATGGCTAACGAGTTGAGCCGAAAGCAGAGGTACCCAAATTTGAAAATTAGTTTTTTTTGCATAACTTTTCACCCACATACAAAGTGAATGGCGAGCTGAGCAGCAATACAGAACGAGGCGAAAAGATTATTTATTTATTTATCGAGCAGCAAAAAAAGCGAAAATTGAATTTAGGTAAACAAAATGAAACCAGAATGCAATCCAAGTTTCGCTTTATTTGTCCGCTTTAAAACCGTAAAAGTGGCGTAAAGAAAACAAATAAAGCAAGCAAAGCGCGAACGGTGGCTGCGGTGAGCGGAGCCGCGAACGGCCGGTGGCGGCGAGCGCGAAGCAGCAGCAGAGCGCGAGAGCGCGGCGCGCGGCAGCGGTCGCGACCCGAGGCGTGACCTTCGCGCATTGCCACTGTGCATTCGTAATGCAAACGGAGTGATAGTTGAGGACTCACTTTAGACACAATCCCGGAAATAGTAAATAAACGGCGGCGTAAAGCGAGAGACGATTGAAAGTGTTTTTCGAGAATCGTTCGCAAAGGAAGACATGTTTTCAATGTTTGTGAGCAGTGTTCGCGTCAAAAGGCACTCGCTTTGCATTTGAAACTCACCGCTGGCAATTCGTAAGCTGTTCGCCCGTTCGGCGAACGTTCGCTGCGGACACAGAATTCGTTTACGAGTCGAACGCGTGAAGAACGCGTTTTCACACTGTGCGCGGAAATCGCTGTACTCGTCGCGAGCGAAGAACACACCGCGGAATTGTTCGTTCGAAGCGAGCCTCTCATTAATTAACTCGCCGTTCGCTTCTCTCGTCGTCGTCCTCTCTTCTCATTCACTCGTCTCGTCGCGTGTTCACCATTTTTTCTTATTCGTGTGCTCACAGCGAAACGCAATTATGTTCGCGTCGATTGCTGGCCGATTGCTGCTGACGAGTGGCGAATCGTGAAACCATTCGTTTTCTCTCGAATTACGATTGTGTGCGAAACAAACATCGATTCGGCCGAATGCGAAACGAGCGATGGTCGCTCGCTGTCGCCGCGATCAGACGTGAATTTGAGCCTGAAATGCAATTGTCTTTGTCACCATTCTTGTGCTTCTCGCTGTAATGATGGACAATAAACTGCATTGTTTGGATCCGAGGAAACAGGAACTGCTCGAAGCTCGCTTTCTTGGATCGACGAGGGTTTGCACACGTTTTAACCATTTCGTTTTTATCGAAGTGAGCGACTAAAATGAACGAGAAAAGGGCGTTTAGAGTGTATGCTGTGTATGCCTGCTTTTCGCTCGCTGTCCACCGATCGACAATGGACCATCGGTCCTTTTGCACCATGTCACTGCGATTGACTCGGCCGCTGTCAAGCGTTCGAAGCGCATTACTTGTGTTTCGTTATTTAGGCGAAGGTTTAGCAATCAATTTCGCACGCTTATGTCAAGGACAAAAAGCGACACTCGACCACCGTTGGCGAGTTTCACACATAGGTTTCGGTGCGACCTCCGGTTTAACAGGTCAACGGTGGCTTCTGAGGAGGGGCCGTTCGTCGACGAACAAGTGTACACCTTTTGCAGACTGCGGCAGAAATCGATTTTAGGCATAAATAAGACGCTGTGTTATTGATACAAATGCCGCTTCATTGTGCAAATGCGTTTCTCTACCCTTAAAACTACCTGAACTCGCTTTGTGTACACGGGTTTTGAACCGCACAATGTGCAACCAAATGAAAGGGGGGACAGCGAGCAGATTGCAGAGTGAATGGCGGACCGATGTTCACTTGGCGAGAAAGCAGATGATTAGTGAAGATTGAAGCGAGAGTTAGCATTTCCTTCCGTCATAAATATTTGCCATTTTGTTTGCATTGTTTGCGAGAAGCTCAAAAATCAGAGCGAATGCACAGCTATTTTTTATTTAAATACAGTGGTCATTACTCGCAGCCATTTACACATTTGGTTTCGCATTGCGTACTTTGAAGCGAATAGGATAGAAATTGATATAATTTCGCGTAGAAAAGCGAGACACGAATCGAAAGTGATATTCATGTGTAGTGTGTGACCCGATATTGAAAAGCGACGACTACTACGACTACTTACTATATGTTATACGTACACATACCACACACATATATACACATCTCGCGATCGCAGAGAGAATACGAGAGTGTTGTGAAAAATCTGCCATTTTAAGCATTGTCAACAATGTGGTAAATATGGTTCCTGTGTTAGCCCTTTGGGTTTTTCGCTGCAACTTGTCATCTATTGTCTCAGAAAATATAATGCGATTGTATAGTCTGAAGTGACAGCTGAGAACGAGCATTCGTTGAGCGATGCGTTGCTCTCCTATGTTCACGAAAAGGACCACTTTTCAGGTTTTAACTCGGCTCTCATTAAGATTAGCGAAGGTTCTTCTCGTCAAGCGTAGAAATGAAGTGATCGCTTCGCCATATATATTCACAGTATATAGAAATGTGTGTGTGTATGTAACTGGCAAATAAGCAGCACCTTTTACATCGCGGGCATCGCTTTATTTTATTGCACTCGCTTCTTTCTCTCCTCTCCACTCTCCTCTCTCTCCTTCTCCGACTTCGCTTTAGTTTTCGTTTTCGCCGCAACACCGAACGTGCGGGTTGCGACGCGCGTTGTGACCACTGATCACTTAAGTGTGATAATTGCGATGAAAAGTAGATGTCAATAAAAGAAGCTGAGCAGCTTTACGCCCATTTCCTTCATGTTTCTTCGCTCGCACCGCACAGACAATGCGAACGTCTTCTAATCCGTGCCTCTCTGTTACAGGGCTCCATTCCTGGCATAAACACTTCGCAGGGGAGCTCGGGACCCGGGAGTGAGCGCACGAACTACCCTTCGCAACAGCAGCAACAACAACAGTCACAGACACTGCAACAACAATCGCAAGCATCGCTAAACTCAAACGCATACGGATACTCGCTAATCGGAAGCGGTGGAGGAGGAGGAAGTGGAGGTTCGTCCACTTCGAACAATAATCAAGACTCGAATCTTAGTACAACCAGTGTGGGTTCCCATAATAGTGATAAGGACATAATTATTCTGTCGAGTGATATGACTCCTGAGAAAAGGAGTACGCCAGCAGGAGGCACCGGCGAAGGAAGAAAACGGAAAAGGAAAGAAGACAATGCTTCTGTGGGTCAAAATGTGTCGTGCAGCAATAGAGAACCGGCGTCTGCCTCAATGAAGGGCGGGCGGGGCGAGAACAACAAAAAGATAAACGAATACTTCAAACAACACCAGAGCCACAGTCCTAGTCGCTACGGTGGCTCAAAGTCCCCGACATCCCAAGGTTATCACTACCTGTATCCACCGCCATCTTCACCTGGTCAAGGAGGGAACGCTCCTGTCACATGTTCAAGCAACGTTACCGGAAGCCTTCTTAATTCTCCACCAAATACGCCTTTAAATCAAGAAAGGATTGGGAGCAATTCCAATCCTGACTATCAGAATTTAATGGGTCCACCCTTGTTAGGTCCTTTACAGAGGACTGGTGTCGTAGGACCAGGAGGTAATTGTTCCCAACAGACTTCAAATCATAGTTATCCTAATTATAATTACGCGAGTTTAGTTTCTCGGTTCGTTCAAACTGATCTCACACTCAGACAGTTAAGAGAACTTGAAGCCAAGTCTGCCGCTGATCTAGAAGAAAAGGACGCAAAAATAGAAGAATTGCAAAGAACATCTGAGGATTTTAAGAGACAGCTACAGGTTCAGCAGAAGCTAATTGATCAACAAAAAGAACAATTACAAAAATCTGTTGATGTTACGAAGCAATTATTGATCGAAAAGTCGCAAATGGAAAAGAAAGCAGCAAGACAAAAGTGTATGCAAAATAGATTAAGACTAGGACAGTTTGTAACCCAAAGACAAGGAGCGTCTTTCGTCGAAAATTGGCACGATGGAAGTTCATTTACAGAATTGGTAAAAAAGCAGGAACAAATAACAGCCGAAAGAGAGGAGATCGAACGGCAGAGGAAGCTACTTGCGAAGAGAAAACCTAACAATAGTGTTCAAGTGAAGAAAGGAGAGAGAGGATCGGTCAATTTAGGGATTCCAGCGAATACAAGTATGGGTCCTCCAGCCTCAACAACCGTTGTTTCGACAGCATCTTCGTCTTTGTCAAACGGTGTTTCGCAAAGCAACAACACGGTTTTTCATGAGTTCGCGAAACCTGAGCCGGTGGCACAAAGTACTTCTGGTGCTCAAAAGGAGTTGACGTGGTATGAGTATTACGAAATGGACGAAATCTTGAAATTAAGACAGCAAGCGTTGAAAAAAGAAGACGCGGATTTGCAGCTTGAGCTCGAAAAACTCGAAAGGGAACGTAATCTTCACATCAGAGAGTTGAAAAGAATTCACAACGAGGACCAGTCGCGGTTCAGTAATCATGTTGTGCTTAATGAAAGGTACTTGTTATTGACACTTTTAGGCAAAGGAGGTTTCAGTGAAGTTCATAAGGCGTTCGATCTCAAAGATCAACGTTATGTTGCTTGTAAAATACACCAATTGAACAAAGACTGGAAGGACGATAAGAAAGCAAATTATATTAAACATGCTCTTAGAGAGTATAATATCCATAAACAACTTGATCATCCTAGGATTGTGCGGTTGTTCGATGTTTTCGAAATTGATGCCAATTCCTTTTGTACTGTTCTTGAATACTGTGATGGACATGACTTAGATTTTTATCTCAAACAACACAAATGCATTCCTGAAAGGGAGGCAAGATCTATTATTATGCAAGTAGTGCATGCCTTGAAGTATTTGAACGAAATTAAACCACCTATTATTCACTACGATCTTAAGCCTGGTGAGTGACTTTCTAATTTTGTTCCGAGAATAAACCATTTTCTATCTCAGGGAACATTCTCCTCGGAAGCGGTAATATCAGTGGCGAAATTAAAATAACCGATTTCGGATTAAGCAAAATTATGGATGACGATAATTATAGTCCTGATCACGGCATGGATCTTACCTCTCAAGGTGCAGGTACATACTGGTATTTGCCGCCTGAGTGCTTTGTCGTGGGTAAAAATCCTCCAAAGATTTCGTCGAAAGTCGATGTTTGGAGTGTAGGTGTTATATTTTATCAATGCCTTTATGGAAAAAAGGTGAGATGAAAAGATGGCAAAGCAACAAAAATTTAATCATCTTCATTCGTAGCCATTTGGACACAATCAGTCTCAAGCAACCATTTTAGAAGAAAACACAATATTGAAAGCAACCGATGTTGAGTTTGCAGCGAAACCAGTAGTTAGTCCGGAGGCAAAGGTAAAGCTCATATTGAATTCATCGAGAATTTTATTACCTCATCATCTCATCTTTCAGCAATTTATTCGTCGCTGTCTGCAGTATCGTAAAGAAGATCGAATCGACGTCTTAGCGTTGTCATGTGATGATTATTTAAAGCCAACCACTAAACATGGCAGAGGAAGTAATTCGAACGACAAATCTGTTCCTTCATAGTATCAACGAAATCAGGGCTTAAGTGGACATTATTAAGTTTATTTGCAATCCATTAATTATTGTATTAAAAGAAATAAATTGCTAAAAGTCGCATTCTGATGGCGAAATGTGTATAAAACAAGAGAAGACTGAAGAAAAGCGAAAGAAATAGTAAATTAAGTAAGTGAAGTACTGTCAGTGAATTGTGTGAACAACAAGGAAAAGTGATCGGTTACATTAGTGCGGCGGCCTCACATCGTTTTTTAGGAACACTTGTGTTAATTTGATATTGCGTTTTCTTTTCTTTGCTCAAAAACAACAGTGAATCAAACGAGTTATGTGAAGCATTAATATATGTATAAGGACGAACGACGACACAATTTGCTTTCTAGATGTACAGTAAGTTTTTCTAATTGTTGTATATATAAAATTTTTGTCCAAAATACACACGAAGAAGTGAAGGTGAATACAAAACACGCTCGCAAGAAATGCTTTAAACGCTCCAATTTGTAAACTTAAAAACGAACAATTAATTTACTTAAAAATGAAAATGGAAACTAAATTATATAAAATGGTGGTTATTAGCTAAAAAATACTTGAAAATACTGAAAATGTTGAAACCACGTTATTGTTTATTATCGAAAAAAAAAAATTAGATGACATATAAAATGTGCGTACCTTTTGTTGAAACCATATTCTTTCTATTGATTTCTTTTTAAAGCAAAAACGTCAATTAACGGTTGATTGTCTTTTACAAACTAAATCATATTTTATTTCTTTGCTCTGTGGGTTTTTAGAAAAAACGTGAACATGATAAAACATTGCAAACGCTAGCAGTTATTACAAAACTAGAATTGACCAAACAATGCATTTTGCTTTTTTATACTTCACCATTGAAAAAAAGCACAAATGGTCAAAAACGTTTTTTGAAATTCACACAAAAGCGCCTAAAAAAGATGCAAAATGGATGCGCGGGTTACACACCGTTATTATGAAGGATAGAATGGTGAGTTAAATTTGGTTTCACGTCCACTTTTTTCACAATTAATGCACGCAGTTAAAGTTCGCGAATTATATTGCAGTCACTTTCGTTTTAAGCTTCGAGCGATACAATTCGGTCGAATATTCAATTAAAAATCCTGTTTTGAAAATTGTTAAATTCTGGCGGCGCTAAGTAAGAGTAATAAGAAAATAGCCTTCTTAAATGTGTCCTTCTCACTTATATATTTAATGAAAAGCTTCTTTTAAGACGCTTTCATATCGTTGTTGTTTCCATTCATCTTTTTGCTATTAGCCACCTTGTTTATGTGACCATTTAGATGCGTTTTCGCTGCTTTGGCAAAATTGACTTCGGTTTCACTTTCCTCATCGAGGGTTGTATCGTCGCTTTCGCGTAAATCTTTCACCTGTAAAACAAAAGAGGAAATAAAAACTTTAAGCACATTGAATGTAGCTACACTCACCCCATCATTGAATATCGCATTATGTGCGATTCGCAATATAAGCCATGTCCATATTATGTGTAACAGTTGCAAAGCGCAGAGAAGACCATTAAATATATAGTAGGCGGGAAACATGGGAACAACATCTAAGGCAAAATAAGATGAGTACGCTATCACTCGATACGGAAGCAATCCTATTCGCGAGTAAATCCAGCATAAAGTGAACACTGAGAATATCACGTTCGAAACAGTTGCGTTTCGCACGTATCGTGCCATTTTTGCACCCTCCAAAGGAATGTCGGCAAAATCGTGAATGATTAGAACAAGCGTGCCTATTCGATGCAGATTGCATGCCCATGAAAAGCACATCAATAATACGGTGACAATATGATGTATAAACATTTGCCAGAAATCCTAAAACGAAAGGGTTAAAGCTAAAGATTAAACGGATCAAATTCTCAAGCAATAGAACCGCCCGTAACCTAAAACGTTGCGAAAGGTCAAGTTTAAATACTTTGAAAGTATTATAATAAATACTTGTATTTTTGTGGCTACTTGAGTCTCGGGTGTTTGGGCATTCAGGTGAAAGGGACCCAAAATTTTAAGCTCTAACCCAAAACCCGCCCAAATAACGAAATTTTGAGCTGATTTTGGGTGTTGGTCTTTACTTGAGACCCATCTCGACCTTTAAGTTGAATCTGTTTTGATTACATTTGTTTAATTACCTTGCGTTGAATATCAAAAAACTGCGAAACGATTAATGATAAGTAAAAACCTAATTCGAAATTGTAATAAAACCATTCCTCCGCCGATACAGACTGCGAGAAGAGAAAATTTTTTAAATAGATGTATTAACAAGTGATACTTACATGGTGGGGATAATCAATAAAACAATGTATTGAATCCCACATCCATGGTTTCTAAACAACGACGAATAATTGGCTTAAAATCAATTTAACGATAGTTGAATCAACTTACATCCCATAAAGTGTATAATCCGTACACAAACGCGAAGAAGTAAAAGCTGCAACGCCAACTAAACAAAATAATTATTTATAGTTAGATAAGACAGTACGAATCAATATTGACAAACTGTCGTACGCGCTTTCGGTGAACTTCGTCAACGTCGTAGGTTTGTTTTCCGACATTCGTAACCTCAACCATCTTTGCACTTGCCTCTCACTCCAATCCAATTGCTTGGCTAAACCTTGAACCTAAACAAACAATAGAAGGTATAATTGCATCTTAATAAGATAAACGCGAAAACAATATCTGGCAAACAGTTAGTTTATCAAGCAACGAGTATTTCAATGAAGTTGCGCGATATGAGTCGAGCATGCCGCGTGTTAAGAACCTTGGCGACTCAGCATCAATGAGAAGAGTACAAGGATCAACGTTAGTCACTTGCATTGTAAATGATCGTTGTAAAATTCTTTTCATCTGCGGCTGAACCTCTGCCAATAATGTCGCGCTTTAGCCTCGACGCTGACCGCGCTCGCAGAAGCGTTAGAATTCGTTTAGATACTTAAATGCAGATACCTGTTTATAAGTAATTTTTCCGTTACAACTTCTAACCACATTTTCAAGTAAATCGTTTCTTGAGGCACGTTTTTTGTGTTCGGCCTTCAAGCCGAAATATAAACCAAGTGGTGTATAAATATACCTGTGAAGATTAAATATTGAAATATTTCGTTTAAAATCCGATTTTTATGGCTTCGCGTGGTTTAATGTCAAAAGTGCGTAATAAGGAAAAGCGAAACGAAAAAATTGGGACAAAACGCTGCACACAAAGTGTTTTGTCTGCTTTATAGTTTTTCCTTCGAAATATCGAAGCGAAGTTCAAACCGCGAATGCAAAACGATCGCGAATCGACACAAATCGAGATAATTGAGCACATTAATCAAGTTAAAGCGATGAGATCACAATGTGTAGTGTGTGAGCGTTGGACACAAACCGAGTGCGCAAAAAAAACGAGAAAAGTGATCCAAGGAATGAATTCACTTTTTGAACAACACAAGCGTTGAGCAGAAATGAGTGCACGCTGTCAGCGGAAACTATAGACACAAAAACACACACATTTGAAGACATTTACCTTTCGAGTGTTAACCGACAAATGATCAGTATAACGGCAGTAATCACAGCGTAGTACAGATCGTTAAATTGTGCGTAATTAATGCCATTTTCTCGCGATTTGTAAGTATTCCAAGTGACGTTTGGCGGCAACCAAACGTACTCATTCCAAAACCAATCGCGAACCGCAGTGAAAGCGGTGTTTGCCATTGATTCACTCGTGTTCATTTGCCGAACGCAGCTTTTCAAACAAAGAGCGAAGTGTGAACACAACAACGAATTGAGAGTGCAGTCAAACGATCAGAATTCAGGAATTAAACACAATTTGCAGCAATATTTACAAAAAGGCGTTTCGTTCGTTTTTCGCAAACCAAAGCCAATTTCGCTTCAATCGTTTCTTCGCGTTGCCATCGTCACGACGGCGGCTCAAAGTTCACACCACCGCGTCATTCGCTCTCGGCGCCGCACGCCCTCCGCTAAGTGCCGGCGGCTCACTGCACGCGCATAACACGCCTTTGCATATCGCACAAACTTTCTCAAACTTTCGCTCTTCTTTCGAATCGCTCTTCTTTCGAATCGCTCGTTTCGAAATTGCCTTTTCGTATCGAAAAGATACTCAATTGGTGCAGTTTGATGCAATCACTTTTATCAATTCTCTCGCTTGATCATTGTAATTCGGCTCTAAACACGTGAAACTCACGCGCTGTTTTTTTTTCAAAAGTTGGCAAACTCCTTTTTTACGGTTTTTAGTTCAAAGAAAGTAGGTTTTCGCCTTTCTCTCTCTCTCCTCGAATTCTTCTCGCTGTTTTCTTTCTTTTTTGACGATATCGATTTGCAATGTAAGCTAAACACGCCGCTTTATCTTGTCTTTAAAGTCAAGTTTGCATCATTACTTTACGCATACGTCAAATGTTTTTTCGCTTCAAATTCAAAAGGCTTTTTCTTTATAAATGCTCACTTTCGAAGCAGCTTTCGTTCAGTTTTATCGACACTTTTCGACTATCGAATTTACGCTTGAAAGCTATGTTTTCATTGCTTTTCATTGAACTTTAATTAAAAAACCGCGTGCAAAATTAACTTAAAATGAACAAATTGTTCGTTAAAATTTTACTCATTTGCTTCATTGCGTTCGAAATTCTATCGCAATGGTTGGTAGTAGCAGTTTGCTGTCGTACAACGAATGGCATTTGTGCGGACGGCAAAAAAGGTACACCGTACTGCGGTTACGGCAGCTGCAATATGTTCGGATGCAATTGCGATGGTGGCTGCAGAGAAGGATGGTCCGTTACCGTTTATACGGGCGAACAATTCACTGGTGGTAAGCGAGATTTTCTAGCAGGATACGACGATTGCATCGACATTACGGATGGCGTGTGCAACGGTCGATTGTTCAAGTCGGCATGCAGCGGGTTCAACAATCAAATTTCTTCGGTGAATACGCACGGAAATTGCGTGCGTTTGTACGAAAAGAGAGGATGCAAAGGATATTCAGTTCGACTCACGCACGATGAACGTAAATGTAGTTCGAAATTGAAAAACTGTAATTTTGACAATAAAACGTCATCAATAAGCTCTTGTAAATATGTAAATGATGATTAAAGCAAACTTTTGCAAGAAAATTAACAACTTGTGTAATTTCCATCACTCGAGAATCGAATTTGATTGATTTGATCGCTTTTATCGAATTGCAGTCACGAGAATGTCTTATGAATGATAGTGGAGTATGTGGCCTGTTGAGGTTCTCTAGAAAGTAAATACTAATTTGCGATAATTTCGATCGTATATTAAAATGGCTCGGATTCCGAAAGAGAAAATTTTAGGCGTTTTTATGTGATTTTCAAAAGTATTATCAGTTTAAACCAATCGTTCTGTAAATAGATACTCGAGTAATAATCACCAAAATATAAAATCTAATAAATAAAATTCAATTATTATGCTTTTAAGTTCTAAAGTCAAGATTTTCCTTTTCAATATAATTGCGCTTTGAGTATCTTTCTTAATCGCAACTTAAAGTAGAATATTAATGCTTCGTCATTTTTAATCACTTTGTTTTTACTGATTTACGTAGTCTGTTCTTTATTGACAAACGTTTTTCAAATTTCGTAAACTTCGAAAGATAAACGAATGCAATAAATACAAATTGCAGAAAAAACTATACCAACATAGATGAGAATGTCTCGCAACAGTCATATAATAACTGTCGCTATTGTTTATTCTCCTTAAATACACTGTTCCAAAGCACAATTTGTTCTCTTGTTTGTTCGAGTGCTCGCTATAAATGTACCCAATTTTACAACTCAATAACTTCGGATTACGTTTTTCTTTCTTAACTAAACTCCGCCATCATAATCAACTATTATGTTAAATTTTTTTAAAAAAGTTAACAAATCCTTTGATCTTTTTTGAAATATTTCCCTTTTAAAGTACTTGTTCGATATTCTTTGATAATAATAAATTTCCATTTTTTCACACACAACATTTATCGAGAATAGGTTGGCGCATTTTTGCGATTTTCTATCGTAGCTTGGCTTTTGACGCAAGCATTGATTGATTATTAAAAATTAACATTAAGTCTACCAGTTACATAGGTACATTTTCAATAAGATTAAAATTAGTGAAGCTGTTCAGGTATTACATACAGGTTACATAGAGGTTCGTGTTATATAAAATCATTTAGTTGAAGCTATTTTGCTCAACACTTGTTTGTTCAATTTTTACTCGTAAACATAAAACGCAAATGTGGTTGAAATTGAATTTCGATAAAAAAAATTGACTAGGAGTGTGTTGTTTTCAAATAATATGTTTTAAATAATATTTCGAAAGCGCTGCAAAGAATTAATTGCGTTGCTCAAATAACATAAAGTCGAAACTAGATGTTAAATAATAAGATAAAAGCATGGAACTTTTACTTTAAATGCTTACAAGAATGACGATGCTTTAATTTTACTTTTTAATAAATCATATAAAGAGAGAAATAAAAGCGCCAAAACACTTGCAAAGCAAAGTTTTTAAGTGTGCGGTTACAATTTCGATGAAATTTTAAAATAAGAGAGCTTAATACAAGGCGATTTTTTGAAACTATAAAAGTTTAAGAGCTAATGAATCTTACAGATTTACGAAAAGATGAAGATTCTCCGATGCAAATGAATGAATATATCCTTAAGATCGTTACTGCAAAAAAATGTTGAAAATGCGTTCCACCGGCTATATTAGTCAGTTCAGAAGTAAATAAAAGTTTTGACTCAAACTCGTAGATTGGGTAGGAAATTAAACTTGAAAAATTAAGTGTAAAGATGAAAGTTGTAATTAAAAGTGAAATATAATCGAGATTAAGACAGTTAGTAAATCGATAGTTAAAAGAATAAACAGATTAACGAAGTTTCGAGTTCAAATCTTGCTGTTAAATATTTTTAATTTTATACTTTGAAATTTGCGAAAATTTAACAATATAAATGAGTTTGAAGCAAAATTAACAAACTTTTAACGAATTACCAATTGAAAATAATCCAAAAAAGATTTTAAAATGTGAAGCGACTGATTGAAATTGTTATAAATTTTTACTTCTTATTGCATTAATTATGTATTGTAAAACTTTAATTGCTTTAAACAAAGAAAGAGTTTTTAAACTTTGTATATTATGAGTCTATGAAATGATTCAATAAATCGTGAAGTGAAAGTTCAAATAAACATTGAAAGACCACACATTTTAAATATTTTTACATAATCGAAAAGATAACACATGACTTGACACGATTTCATTTAAAAATTTTTTCTTTATACACCTCCTAACCTCTTCTAACGGACACTAAAATAAATACACTCCTAACTTAACTCAATTAAAAACAGCCTCTCCAGAACGGACATCTCTTTATAAAGTCATTGTTTGGAACCGTGAACTTGTGATCATTGAATTATTTAATTAAATACTATTTCGCAACGGTCAATCTCTAATATTGTCATGAAATTAATTTAAAGGCATAATTTTGTGAATCTCATAGGAATTAACTTTTCATATATAAAATATAAACATTAAATTGAGACAAAAATTCATCAAAAACTGACTCACACTCACTGTCAGTTATTAATTTTCAAATTAGGTTGCTTTTTTAGCTGACACTGTGTAATTCATGTTTTTTCCTATTAAGTAAATTTTTAGCACTTTTAAGTTTCGTGGAGCACCATTAGCTTTTAAATGTTTGAAATCTACGCTGTTAAAATATTCCGATCTAATCAATTTTATGAGATAAAACGCGATCATCAATTTAAATTCTATTAATTATTGATTTCCATTTTTAATTGAAAATTTTAATATCTGTAATGAGAAATTAATAAAATTTAAAAAAAACAATTTGGCTAGATTTTCTCAGATAAAATTTTTGGGTATAGATTTTTAATGCAAATATTTATAAAGTCTTCAAGCTAATTGCTTAAATTATAAAAATTTATAGGCGAGTTTTTAAAGAAACAAAAAATAAATTTAATAATTATTTTTTAGTACTTTTCATGTACTTATTTATGATGCCAAGCTTAAATATGAATTTGGCAAACAATCAAATCACATTATTTGCTTAAATGAAGATATTTTTAAAAATATTCTGAATTATAATAAAAAGTTAAAATTGCATTGATTCTTCAGTTACTACATCAAGACCTTACCGTGACTACTTTGTCTTTTATATTTTTGAGATTTTAATTTTTCAATTTACTCTAAAGCTTTTAAAAATTGAATTTGCACAAAATGACTAAAAAATAAATAAAAACAGTTTCGGAAAATTTTGCCTGAGATAATTGATAAAAAAGACGCTGGCTAAGCGTCCCGTCTCTCAATTCAAAATTGGAATTTATTTTTTAAAGAAACGCCAGAAAAAGCGATAAATATTATCGATGCTATTAATTTATGAACTTACCTTTGTTGATATCGAAAAAAGTGAGTTTGACTGAAAAGGTTAATGATTACACATAACTTTCGTTTAACAAACAAACTCTAAACTATTTTTACAAAACACAAAACAAAACAAGGCACACTGAAATCATAACTTTATTATTTGCACACGATAATTTCACATTTGGAAAAATTGAAACGAAATAAAGTAAAAAACGATTGAGTTGTGAATTTTTTTCTTAACAAATTGAACATTTCACTTTGTGCTGAAATTCAACTGAAAATTGCTTTTAAATGTGATAAGAAAATAAGAAAACACGAAAAACTGTTTTGTCGATGACCAAGCTATCACAGTTAGAGCAATGTTGAAATCATTATTTTTCACTTATCTATTGCTTTCGACATTTTTTAAAATGATTTGATTATTAAAAAATTTTCTAATTTCTTTTGTTTTCTAGTTTCTTTTTTTTCTAAGCAGTTTAACTAACTTGAAATGAAATCGTCACACGAAAAATTTTGAAACGATTCTTCACTCACATTTTGCTTTTCACTAATGCACTGAAACCTGTTTAAACAAAATTGAAAACTGTGCTTGACTTTATTTTAAAATGCATTTAAATTTGTCAATTTTAAATCCTGTTTAAAATTGATGCGTTTCCGAGTGATATTAAATGATCGATCCGGGACGACCATTTTTTCCGAAACTTTATGAATAAACACATAAAATATGTGAGCATACAAATAAATTGTATTTTTTTAGTGTTATAAAAGAAAAACAAATCTATTGTTATAGTAAAGTTTGCAGTTGTAATAAGACTTGTGTCGATAGGTTTTAAACGTAAGATTGGCTTGAGGAAATGGTTATTAATGGGAAAAACGTTTTTGACAATTCGTGATACTAGTTGGAATTGGGAAAAATCCTTTGGTAATCAAAATTGATTACCATGTTGACTTATCAGCTTACATTAAATAGTCCAGGTACTAAATTTTTTATAATTTTTTATATTTATAAAGCAACAAATCAATTGGTAAAGTTTTAAAAGCCTATTTTTATATATTTTTATTTTATATGACAAAATGAATCTATTCACTTTTTATCGATTTCTAAGACTTTTCGCAATACCAATTAACTTTTCATAGTTATCACACTAGTGCTTTGGTTTCTTTTTCACCACACTGATTATTGCATTTTTATTATATTTGAAAGCTTTGATCTTTTACGTTTTTGCTCTCGTTAAGATAACTTTTTATAAATTAAGTTAAGATAATGATAAATAAAAAAATTTAATTGTTCTGGCTTTTACTGACTTTCATAAAGAGATCCGTTATCGATGTTTATGTGGAAGCAAATTTTCTTTTATAAAAGCAGCTATAAAAATGACGACTAGTAAAATTTAAATATTTTTTTCATGAGGTTTTCGGAAATGAAGTATTATAAAACTTATTCATATGGATTCAAGAGAAGGAGTTTTTATTGTATCAATTTTATGAAGATTGGTTGATAAGGTATCTTGATTTATATCACATAATGTATTTTAGCTGGTTGATGAATACTTTCATTTAATTTCATTTTTTAATTCAACAGAAGAGTTAAAAGAGTTTGCGTCAAATCAATTTTATAAAATGAAAACTTTAAGCGATATAGATAAAGTTTTTCAATTTAAATTATCAAAATTAGCTTCAATTTTCTGGAATTCAATCATTTTTTAAGAGCGGTGTTTAAAATATATCGAATGTTTGCGATTAAAAAATTTACTCTGATGCTGCTCGTTGCATAACTATGAACACATATCTATCATATTTTGGATTAATTTCCACAGAAAACTATCAAATTTCCAAGAAAAGTTAATGAAGCTTTAAACAAAACACTTTTATAAAGATGTTTGTCGAGAGACTTTCAGTTAGCTCAGAGGAGGCACATTATTTCTTATTTCATAATCATTAAGCCAGCTTTTCAAAAAAGTAATTGTGCTTTAAATCAAATTTCATAAATAACGAAAAATAATCTAAAAAAAAGCCGTCGCCAATTTAAATTCATTTTTAAATTGTATTGAAGAAGAAATGTATTGAAAGTCTCTATTTTTGACAAATTCAGCATAATTGTATTTGTTCAAACATAAACGCTTGAAAAGATTAAAACATCAAAACGAGCAAATAAAAAAGCTTTTTATTAAGTAATGTAACTTTGAACTTTCGTCTGCGACATTCAGTTCTATCGCACCATCATCGAGACGAAGATCTGGTTGTTTTTAATTCTTTGAATTTTTACATATTACCCTGAATCCTAAGATTATTTGGTATGGCCTTTTAAAGTGAGTTTCTGCTATATGTTGTTAAATCTCGATTATTAGTGCCAAAGTAACCTTCATTCTCTATGGGACGGTTGTCAATGGTAGAAAGTGCTTTGTATTTTTAGCAAATAGTACTCCACTCAAGATTTAGTGACGTGGCACATAATCTGAGGATGAACGGTATATAAAATTAAAAATTGATTAGACTTGTTTTGATATGCCGGTTAAAATTTGAATTCAGTGATCAATTTAAGAAAAATTTATTTTTGATAGTTTGAAGAATGAAGAATGATTAAAAAGTGGCTAAAAAACTTTTAAAAATGGCTTAAATTGATGTGCTAGGTTGAAATCAAATTCTAAAATTATATTTTTTAGGTTTTGATTGAAAAGAGAGCATAGTTCAAACAAGAGTTGGAAAATTTTTTCTATTTTTTATAGATCACCTTTTTGATTGTCTTATCGAGTTTCACCATTTTGTATGTTTTACAAAGTGCGCCCCTAGGCGATTTTGCAATATTCACAACTTTTAACCTTTGGTTAATGATTGATTTCGAACAACACATGTGAAGAAGAGACATACAAGAGACTATTTAATTATTTTTTTCTGATTTTACTGAGTCAAATGATCCACGCGTAAAGATTTTGGATTTTTTTATTATTGGAAAAACTTAATCACTTTCATTCAAACATTTCAATGAGAAAAATGATTTAAAAAATTCTTCTTCAATTCAAATGATTTGTAATTATCGATTTGAAAAATTCAATTTTATTTTAATCAAATTCGTTTCCTTGATGAAATGAGATGAGAAAATTTAGTTTTATCATTGTCAAAGCACTTGAAATGTTGTTGTTAGTATATATTATTTAAAAAGTTGCGTTATTATCAAAATAAAAATTTGAATTATACATCGACTCACAAAGTATTGGACAAGTCGGCGTTCATTATCTCGCATTTATAAGAATTTCTTTAAGCGAAAATGGTGCCGATGGTTGCCAGTTTCACGAAAAGATGAACGTCACAACTTTTAAGAAGTTTCTAAAATAAGAAAATGTACATGAAGAAATAAATACTTATAAACTCGTTTTTGATAAGTAAAACAGAAAGAAACCCGAAATTATTGTCAATAATAGTTTAATAAGGAAATGATTATTCCAAATCTAAACTTTTTTGTCAAGTAAATGAGTATAAATATGTCAACAAAGAAACACAATGTAAGTGTTTAACACCACATTATTCGAGTTTGTATACTACACTTACGTTTGATAGCTTGCTCCGGTGATATTTGTTGACGTAAATAATTTTCAAATTCAAATTTATTTTTCTTATATTTGGCAAGCTCAACCCCTTCCCAATCTCTTACGGTCAGCTTATCGAAAATCTTTTTTATTTCGGAAGCAATTTTTCTCTCATTTTCAGTTAATCCATTTTTGAGAAGATCTAGATGTTTTCGTAGAAGTTTGACACTTAAAACAAACAACATTTATTGTTAGTTATTAAGAAATCAATAAATACTTATTAAGACCAATTAAATGTGTGGCTATTCCGTCGATTTCAAAAGCGTGGTTCACTGCGATGCGACTTATGTCACCACCATGATCCTGTAAATTAATTTAACTTAACATTCAGGAAAGGCTAAAATGAAAATGACTTACAGTGCAATATTGCGCTGCTTCTTCACACGCTTTGATGGTTTCCATTTTAGCAGGATGCCACGATGGTACTTTATTAGTGGTAAGCAGCCCCATTCCTAGAGGTGCTGCATTGATAATTCCTACTTCATTTTTCTGAAAAATGCTACATTCTATGTAAATCATTCATCAAATAGAGTACCTGAAAAAATGGAATGTATTCAAGAAGAGAATTGTCAAAAGGTGTGCAGCGACAATAAGATTGGACAATGTCGATCTTAACAGCACTTTTTTCGATTACGTCTCTAAAAGAATACAAATTAATTTTAAACAGAAAAGAATGAAGTCACCTCAACACATCAAGTGGATAACCATTAATCGCAATATATCTGATTTTTCCTTCAGTTCGAAGTTTATCCAACGTTGGAAGTGTTTCGCTTAATAATATATTCGAATCAGCGAATTCTACATCGTGCACATGAAGCACATCCAAATAATCGAGCTTAAGTCTTCGAAGACTTTCTTCGAATGTTTGCAAAACTGCTTTCGATGAGTAGTCAAACTCGCAATTGTGGGTACGACCAACTTTTGAAGCAATGTAATACGCTTTTCGAGGTATGGACTCGAGGGCCTATTTTTTTGTTTATGAATTAATTATAAAAATTAATTTTATCTTGAAAAAGCTTTCTCGTGTTGTCTGTCATACAAAATTTATTCGATAAGAATACTTGTGTTATTGTTGTTTTCTTCAATAATAACTTTGCGGAGCCAAAAACATGAAAACAAGCCTCTTTAACTTACATAAAAAAGTAAAAGCTTTTGATAAGAAGCTTATTCTATTGATAAATGAATCTATGATTTGATTTTTCAAATGCACCCAGTTAGTTCTTCTTCTACTTTATCTAATCAAGCCTTTTAAAAGCGATAAAGTCGGTCGATCCTCTTTGACAAACATAATCCAGTCAGAGCGTCTTTAAGCTTTTCAATTCTTTGAAAAGTTAATTACCGCAAAAGCGTAAAATATTCTCAAAGACTCGATTAATTAAGTAAAAGTTCATATAAAAGTGAAATAAAGTTTACTTCATCTCTAACAAGGAAACTAGCTTTTGTGCCCATT
>NCKU01002168.1:0-20392 GCA_003675995.1 Dinothrombium tinctorium
TTTTTAAAAATTTAAATTTTTTATTTTCGCTTTTTTGCTTCAACATTAGTTAATTAGTAACTTCTACTCGGTTTTAAGTTATAAAATGCAAACGATTGCAAGTTTTATTAAGCTTTTATCTCAGAACGAAACCATAATACAATAGTTCATTAGCTTTAATAGTTAAAAATTTATAATCCTTTTTGTTTAAGAAGTAAAAACAAGTAAAAGCTAATGATAAGTGAAGATGATTACTACAACATTGTGTTAAAAAAAAAATAAATTATACTCGAACATTCACAAGCAGCGAGCGATTTAAAATCGTCCACTTGGCAAAAAATTGAAATAAATTTCAGAGAAAAAGTTTTACGAGCGTTTTAAAATGTCATAAAAAAAAAGAAAGAAAGACTGTAAAAATGAACACGATTAGCGCTGATTGCGTATATTGCTTCAAGTTTATTCTGTAATTGAAACTGTACTGTAAACGTGAAACATTAACACTATGTAAAAAGCGTTTTCCATTCGAGTTTTCACTAAAAATTAAAAAAATTTTCATCTAAATTTTGGCAATTCGCCAAAATACGAAGTTACAATCCTCACGCTGCCACCTATCGAGCGATGAAGAAAGCAAAAAGTTAATAGCTTTCATTGCAGCTTTCAATCGATCAATAGTGGGTAAGCGAAAACGAAATGATCGCATTTTTCATCGCTTCTTGTTAATTAAAAGAAATACAAAAAAAAATTAATAAATTTTATTTACGTCTACTTTCGCTTTTTCATTGCTTTTCATCGTTTGCGAAAAGCTATCTTCAAGAATTTTACAGCGACAATAAAAATTGTAACATTTTCAATGTTCTTATTTCAAATCAATACTTTTAATTAGTATGTTTATTTAGATGAATTGGCTTTTTGACAAAGCGAATTTCAAAGTAAAATTTTATTTTTTTCGTAAATCGCTTAAGTAACCTGTTTAAAATCCTGAAAATATTCTAACCACCGATTCCCGAAATTATTTATTTATAAAATGTATTTTTGCTCCGCCTGTATTCGTAAATATGAGCAAAAATGTTTCATTATGCATTCAAAAAAAATTAAAATTAACTCAAAAAATTAAGAAAATAAAATCGCCAATAAGAAATGAGAAGAAAATTTTTAAAAAACGATTCACTCAATTAATTAAATCGAAGCTAAAAATAAAATGCGACCAGCAATTTGAACGCAAAAACATAATAACTTCTTTATCATTGCGTTTCATGTGTCGAGAAGAGTAGTGAGTATCGATTTGTTGACAAACGCAATGCAGCCGAGAAAGTGTTCGCGAGAAAAAAAAAACGACGATCGAAATGTAAAATTTAAATTTCAGGCAAAAATGGCTGAAGCGTGTGAAAAGCGCAAAAATAATGGTAAAAGTGGAAAATTTTGCGAAAAAAATTCCTGAAAGAAGAGATTAGCGGAAAATGTGAGTGCGTTGTGCAAAAAAATAGCATCGCTGCACTATTCTGATTTACGACCATTAAACATGTACGAAAATGGCTAACGAGTTGAGCCGAAAGCAGAGGTACCCAAATTTGAAAATTAGTTTTTTTTGCATAACTTTTCACCCACATACAAAGTGAATGGCGAGCTGAGCAGCAATACAGAACGAGGCGAAAAGATTATTTATTTATTTATCGAGCAGCAAAAAAAGCGAAAATTGAATTTAGGTAAACAAAATGAAACCAGAATGCAATCCAAGTTTCGCTTTATTTGTCCGCTTTAAAACCGTAAAAGTGGCGTAAAGAAAACAAATAAAGCAAGCAAAGCGCGAACGGTGGCTGCGGTGAGCGGAGCCGCGAACGGCCGGTGGCGGCGAGCGCGAAGCAGCAGCAGAGCGCGAGAGCGCGGCGCGCGGCAGCGGTCGCGACCCGAGGCGTGACCTTCGCGCATTGCCACTGTGCATTCGTAATGCAAACGGAGTGATAGTTGAGGACTCACTTTAGACACAATCCCGGAAATAGTAAATAAACGGCGGCGTAAAGCGAGAGACGATTGAAAGTGTTTTTCGAGAATCGTTCGCAAAGGAAGACATGTTTTCAATGTTTGTGAGCAGTGTTCGCGTCAAAAGGCACTCGCTTTGCATTTGAAACTCACCGCTGGCAATTCGTAAGCTGTTCGCCCGTTCGGCGAACGTTCGCTGCGGACACAGAATTCGTTTACGAGTCGAACGCGTGAAGAACGCGTTTTCACACTGTGCGCGGAAATCGCTGTACTCGTCGCGAGCGAAGAACACACCGCGGAATTGTTCGTTCGAAGCGAGCCTCTCATTAATTAACTCGCCGTTCGCTTCTCTCGTCGTCGTCCTCTCTTCTCATTCACTCGTCTCGTCGCGTGTTCACCATTTTTTCTTATTCGTGTGCTCACAGCGAAACGCAATTATGTTCGCGTCGATTGCTGGCCGATTGCTGCTGACGAGTGGCGAATCGTGAAACCATTCGTTTTCTCTCGAATTACGATTGTGTGCGAAACAAACATCGATTCGGCCGAATGCGAAACGAGCGATGGTCGCTCGCTGTCGCCGCGATCAGACGTGAATTTGAGCCTGAAATGCAATTGTCTTTGTCACCATTCTTGTGCTTCTCGCTGTAATGATGGACAATAAACTGCATTGTTTGGATCCGAGGAAACAGGAACTGCTCGAAGCTCGCTTTCTTGGATCGACGAGGGTTTGCACACGTTTTAACCATTTCGTTTTTATCGAAGTGAGCGACTAAAATGAACGAGAAAAGGGCGTTTAGAGTGTATGCTGTGTATGCCTGCTTTTCGCTCGCTGTCCACCGATCGACAATGGACCATCGGTCCTTTTGCACCATGTCACTGCGATTGACTCGGCCGCTGTCAAGCGTTCGAAGCGCATTACTTGTGTTTCGTTATTTAGGCGAAGGTTTAGCAATCAATTTCGCACGCTTATGTCAAGGACAAAAAGCGACACTCGACCACCGTTGGCGAGTTTCACACATAGGTTTCGGTGCGACCTCCGGTTTAACAGGTCAACGGTGGCTTCTGAGGAGGGGCCGTTCGTCGACGAACAAGTGTACACCTTTTGCAGACTGCGGCAGAAATCGATTTTAGGCATAAATAAGACGCTGTGTTATTGATACAAATGCCGCTTCATTGTGCAAATGCGTTTCTCTACCCTTAAAACTACCTGAACTCGCTTTGTGTACACGGGTTTTGAACCGCACAATGTGCAACCAAATGAAAGGGGGGACAGCGAGCAGATTGCAGAGTGAATGGCGGACCGATGTTCACTTGGCGAGAAAGCAGATGATTAGTGAAGATTGAAGCGAGAGTTAGCATTTCCTTCCGTCATAAATATTTGCCATTTTGTTTGCATTGTTTGCGAGAAGCTCAAAAATCAGAGCGAATGCACAGCTATTTTTTATTTAAATACAGTGGTCATTACTCGCAGCCATTTACACATTTGGTTTCGCATTGCGTACTTTGAAGCGAATAGGATAGAAATTGATATAATTTCGCGTAGAAAAGCGAGACACGAATCGAAAGTGATATTCATGTGTAGTGTGTGACCCGATATTGAAAAGCGACGACTACTACGACTACTTACTATATGTTATACGTACACATACCACACACATATATACACATCTCGCGATCGCAGAGAGAATACGAGAGTGTTGTGAAAAATCTGCCATTTTAAGCATTGTCAACAATGTGGTAAATATGGTTCCTGTGTTAGCCCTTTGGGTTTTTCGCTGCAACTTGTCATCTATTGTCTCAGAAAATATAATGCGATTGTATAGTCTGAAGTGACAGCTGAGAACGAGCATTCGTTGAGCGATGCGTTGCTCTCCTATGTTCACGAAAAGGACCACTTTTCAGGTTTTAACTCGGCTCTCATTAAGATTAGCGAAGGTTCTTCTCGTCAAGCGTAGAAATGAAGTGATCGCTTCGCCATATATATTCACAGTATATAGAAATGTGTGTGTGTATGTAACTGGCAAATAAGCAGCACCTTTTACATCGCGGGCATCGCTTTATTTTATTGCACTCGCTTCTTTCTCTCCTCTCCACTCTCCTCTCTCTCCTTCTCCGACTTCGCTTTAGTTTTCGTTTTCGCCGCAACACCGAACGTGCGGGTTGCGACGCGCGTTGTGACCACTGATCACTTAAGTGTGATAATTGCGATGAAAAGTAGATGTCAATAAAAGAAGCTGAGCAGCTTTACGCCCATTTCCTTCATGTTTCTTCGCTCGCACCGCACAGACAATGCGAACGTCTTCTAATCCGTGCCTCTCTGTTACAGGGCTCCATTCCTGGCATAAACACTTCGCAGGGGAGCTCGGGACCCGGGAGTGAGCGCACGAACTACCCTTCGCAACAGCAGCAACAACAACAGTCACAGACACTGCAACAACAATCGCAAGCATCGCTAAACTCAAACGCATACGGATACTCGCTAATCGGAAGCGGTGGAGGAGGAGGAAGTGGAGGTTCGTCCACTTCGAACAATAATCAAGACTCGAATCTTAGTACAACCAGTGTGGGTTCCCATAATAGTGATAAGGACATAATTATTCTGTCGAGTGATATGACTCCTGAGAAAAGGAGTACGCCAGCAGGAGGCACCGGCGAAGGAAGAAAACGGAAAAGGAAAGAAGACAATGCTTCTGTGGGTCAAAATGTGTCGTGCAGCAATAGAGAACCGGCGTCTGCCTCAATGAAGGGCGGGCGGGGCGAGAACAACAAAAAGATAAACGAATACTTCAAACAACACCAGAGCCACAGTCCTAGTCGCTACGGTGGCTCAAAGTCCCCGACATCCCAAGGTTATCACTACCTGTATCCACCGCCATCTTCACCTGGTCAAGGAGGGAACGCTCCTGTCACATGTTCAAGCAACGTTACCGGAAGCCTTCTTAATTCTCCACCAAATACGCCTTTAAATCAAGAAAGGATTGGGAGCAATTCCAATCCTGACTATCAGAATTTAATGGGTCCACCCTTGTTAGGTCCTTTACAGAGGACTGGTGTCGTAGGACCAGGAGGTAATTGTTCCCAACAGACTTCAAATCATAGTTATCCTAATTATAATTACGCGAGTTTAGTTTCTCGGTTCGTTCAAACTGATCTCACACTCAGACAGTTAAGAGAACTTGAAGCCAAGTCTGCCGCTGATCTAGAAGAAAAGGACGCAAAAATAGAAGAATTGCAAAGAACATCTGAGGATTTTAAGAGACAGCTACAGGTTCAGCAGAAGCTAATTGATCAACAAAAAGAACAATTACAAAAATCTGTTGATGTTACGAAGCAATTATTGATCGAAAAGTCGCAAATGGAAAAGAAAGCAGCAAGACAAAAGTGTATGCAAAATAGATTAAGACTAGGACAGTTTGTAACCCAAAGACAAGGAGCGTCTTTCGTCGAAAATTGGCACGATGGAAGTTCATTTACAGAATTGGTAAAAAAGCAGGAACAAATAACAGCCGAAAGAGAGGAGATCGAACGGCAGAGGAAGCTACTTGCGAAGAGAAAACCTAACAATAGTGTTCAAGTGAAGAAAGGAGAGAGAGGATCGGTCAATTTAGGGATTCCAGCGAATACAAGTATGGGTCCTCCAGCCTCAA
Organism: Dinothrombium tinctorium; assembly: GCA_003675995.1. Classification (NCBI taxonomy): domain Eukaryota; kingdom Metazoa; phylum Arthropoda; class Arachnida; order Trombidiformes; family Trombidiidae; genus Dinothrombium; species Dinothrombium tinctorium. The sequence continues at coordinate 5,604 of NCKU01002168.1, forward strand.
CAACCGTTGTTTCGACAGCATCTTCGTCTTTGTCAAACGGTGTTTCGCAAAGCAACAACACGGTTTTTCATGAGTTCGCGAAACCTGAGCCGGTGGCACAAAGTACTTCTGGTGCTCAAAAGGAGTTGACGTGGTATGAGTATTACGAAATGGACGAAATCTTGAAATTAAGACAGCAAGCGTTGAAAAAAGAAGACGCGGATTTGCAGCTTGAGCTCGAAAAACTCGAAAGGGAACGTAATCTTCACATCAGAGAGTTGAAAAGAATTCACAACGAGGACCAGTCGCGGTTCAGTAATCATGTTGTGCTTAATGAAAGGTACTTGTTATTGACACTTTTAGGCAAAGGAGGTTTCAGTGAAGTTCATAAGGCGTTCGATCTCAAAGATCAACGTTATGTTGCTTGTAAAATACACCAATTGAACAAAGACTGGAAGGACGATAAGAAAGCAAATTATATTAAACATGCTCTTAGAGAGTATAATATCCATAAACAACTTGATCATCCTAGGATTGTGCGGTTGTTCGATGTTTTCGAAATTGATGCCAATTCCTTTTGTACTGTTCTTGAATACTGTGATGGACATGACTTAGATTTTTATCTCAAACAACACAAATGCATTCCTGAAAGGGAGGCAAGATCTATTATTATGCAAGTAGTGCATGCCTTGAAGTATTTGAACGAAATTAAACCACCTATTATTCACTACGATCTTAAGCCTGGTGAGTGACTTTCTAATTTTGTTCCGAGAATAAACCATTTTCTATCTCAGGGAACATTCTCCTCGGAAGCGGTAATATCAGTGGCGAAATTAAAATAACCGATTTCGGATTAAGCAAAATTATGGATGACGATAATTATAGTCCTGATCACGGCATGGATCTTACCTCTCAAGGTGCAGGTACATACTGGTATTTGCCGCCTGAGTGCTTTGTCGTGGGTAAAAATCCTCCAAAGATTTCGTCGAAAGTCGATGTTTGGAGTGTAGGTGTTATATTTTATCAATGCCTTTATGGAAAAAAGGTGAGATGAAAAGATGGCAAAGCAACAAAAATTTAATCATCTTCATTCGTAGCCATTTGGACACAATCAGTCTCAAGCAACCATTTTAGAAGAAAACACAATATTGAAAGCAACCGATGTTGAGTTTGCAGCGAAACCAGTAGTTAGTCCGGAGGCAAAGGTAAAGCTCATATTGAATTCATCGAGAATTTTATTACCTCATCATCTCATCTTTCAGCAATTTATTCGTCGCTGTCTGCAGTATCGTAAAGAAGATCGAATCGACGTCTTAGCGTTGTCATGTGATGATTATTTAAAGCCAACCACTAAACATGGCAGAGGAAGTAATTCGAACGACAAATCTGTTCCTTCATAGTATCAACGAAATCAGGGCTTAAGTGGACATTATTAAGTTTATTTGCAATCCATTAATTATTGTATTAAAAGAAATAAATTGCTAAAAGTCGCATTCTGATGGCGAAATGTGTATAAAACAAGAGAAGACTGAAGAAAAGCGAAAGAAATAGTAAATTAAGTAAGTGAAGTACTGTCAGTGAATTGTGTGAACAACAAGGAAAAGTGATCGGTTACATTAGTGCGGCGGCCTCACATCGTTTTTTAGGAACACTTGTGTTAATTTGATATTGCGTTTTCTTTTCTTTGCTCAAAAACAACAGTGAATCAAACGAGTTATGTGAAGCATTAATATATGTATAAGGACGAACGACGACACAATTTGCTTTCTAGATGTACAGTAAGTTTTTCTAATTGTTGTATATATAAAATTTTTGTCCAAAATACACACGAAGAAGTGAAGGTGAATACAAAACACGCTCGCAAGAAATGCTTTAAACGCTCCAATTTGTAAACTTAAAAACGAACAATTAATTTACTTAAAAATGAAAATGGAAACTAAATTATATAAAATGGTGGTTATTAGCTAAAAAATACTTGAAAATACTGAAAATGTTGAAACCACGTTATTGTTTATTATCGAAAAAAAAAAATTAGATGACATATAAAATGTGCGTACCTTTTGTTGAAACCATATTCTTTCTATTGATTTCTTTTTAAAGCAAAAACGTCAATTAACGGTTGATTGTCTTTTACAAACTAAATCATATTTTATTTCTTTGCTCTGTGGGTTTTTAGAAAAAACGTGAACATGATAAAACATTGCAAACGCTAGCAGTTATTACAAAACTAGAATTGACCAAACAATGCATTTTGCTTTTTTATACTTCACCATTGAAAAAAAGCACAAATGGTCAAAAACGTTTTTTGAAATTCACACAAAAGCGCCTAAAAAAGATGCAAAATGGATGCGCGGGTTACACACCGTTATTATGAAGGATAGAATGGTGAGTTAAATTTGGTTTCACGTCCACTTTTTTCACAATTAATGCACGCAGTTAAAGTTCGCGAATTATATTGCAGTCACTTTCGTTTTAAGCTTCGAGCGATACAATTCGGTCGAATATTCAATTAAAAATCCTGTTTTGAAAATTGTTAAATTCTGGCGGCGCTAAGTAAGAGTAATAAGAAAATAGCCTTCTTAAATGTGTCCTTCTCACTTATATATTTAATGAAAAGCTTCTTTTAAGACGCTTTCATATCGTTGTTGTTTCCATTCATCTTTTTGCTATTAGCCACCTTGTTTATGTGACCATTTAGATGCGTTTTCGCTGCTTTGGCAAAATTGACTTCGGTTTCACTTTCCTCATCGAGGGTTGTATCGTCGCTTTCGCGTAAATCTTTCACCTGTAAAACAAAAGAGGAAATAAAAACTTTAAGCACATTGAATGTAGCTACACTCACCCCATCATTGAATATCGCATTATGTGCGATTCGCAATATAAGCCATGTCCATATTATGTGTAACAGTTGCAAAGCGCAGAGAAGACCATTAAATATATAGTAGGCGGGAAACATGGGAACAACATCTAAGGCAAAATAAGATGAGTACGCTATCACTCGATACGGAAGCAATCCTATTCGCGAGTAAATCCAGCATAAAGTGAACACTGAGAATATCACGTTCGAAACAGTTGCGTTTCGCACGTATCGTGCCATTTTTGCACCCTCCAAAGGAATGTCGGCAAAATCGTGAATGATTAGAACAAGCGTGCCTATTCGATGCAGATTGCATGCCCATGAAAAGCACATCAATAATACGGTGACAATATGATGTATAAACATTTGCCAGAAATCCTAAAACGAAAGGGTTAAAGCTAAAGATTAAACGGATCAAATTCTCAAGCAATAGAACCGCCCGTAACCTAAAACGTTGCGAAAGGTCAAGTTTAAATACTTTGAAAGTATTATAATAAATACTTGTATTTTTGTGGCTACTTGAGTCTCGGGTGTTTGGGCATTCAGGTGAAAGGGACCCAAAATTTTAAGCTCTAACCCAAAACCCGCCCAAATAACGAAATTTTGAGCTGATTTTGGGTGTTGGTCTTTACTTGAGACCCATCTCGACCTTTAAGTTGAATCTGTTTTGATTACATTTGTTTAATTACCTTGCGTTGAATATCAAAAAACTGCGAAACGATTAATGATAAGTAAAAACCTAATTCGAAATTGTAATAAAACCATTCCTCCGCCGATACAGACTGCGAGAAGAGAAAATTTTTTAAATAGATGTATTAACAAGTGATACTTACATGGTGGGGATAATCAATAAAACAATGTATTGAATCCCACATCCATGGTTTCTAAACAACGACGAATAATTGGCTTAAAATCAATTTAACGATAGTTGAATCAACTTACATCCCATAAAGTGTATAATCCGTACACAAACGCGAAGAAGTAAAAGCTGCAACGCCAACTAAACAAAATAATTATTTATAGTTAGATAAGACAGTACGAATCAATATTGACAAACTGTCGTACGCGCTTTCGGTGAACTTCGTCAACGTCGTAGGTTTGTTTTCCGACATTCGTAACCTCAACCATCTTTGCACTTGCCTCTCACTCCAATCCAATTGCTTGGCTAAACCTTGAACCTAAACAAACAATAGAAGGTATAATTGCATCTTAATAAGATAAACGCGAAAACAATATCTGGCAAACAGTTAGTTTATCAAGCAACGAGTATTTCAATGAAGTTGCGCGATATGAGTCGAGCATGCCGCGTGTTAAGAACCTTGGCGACTCAGCATCAATGAGAAGAGTACAAGGATCAACGTTAGTCACTTGCATTGTAAATGATCGTTGTAAAATTCTTTTCATCTGCGGCTGAACCTCTGCCAATAATGTCGCGCTTTAGCCTCGACGCTGACCGCGCTCGCAGAAGCGTTAGAATTCGTTTAGATACTTAAATGCAGATACCTGTTTATAAGTAATTTTTCCGTTACAACTTCTAACCACATTTTCAAGTAAATCGTTTCTTGAGGCACGTTTTTTGTGTTCGGCCTTCAAGCCGAAATATAAACCAAGTGGTGTATAAATATACCTGTGAAGATTAAATATTGAAATATTTCGTTTAAAATCCGATTTTTATGGCTTCGCGTGGTTTAATGTCAAAAGTGCGTAATAAGGAAAAGCGAAACGAAAAAATTGGGACAAAACGCTGCACACAAAGTGTTTTGTCTGCTTTATAGTTTTTCCTTCGAAATATCGAAGCGAAGTTCAAACCGCGAATGCAAAACGATCGCGAATCGACACAAATCGAGATAATTGAGCACATTAATCAAGTTAAAGCGATGAGATCACAATGTGTAGTGTGTGAGCGTTGGACACAAACCGAGTGCGCAAAAAAAACGAGAAAAGTGATCCAAGGAATGAATTCACTTTTTGAACAACACAAGCGTTGAGCAGAAATGAGTGCACGCTGTCAGCGGAAACTATAGACACAAAAACACACACATTTGAAGACATTTACCTTTCGAGTGTTAACCGACAAATGATCAGTATAACGGCAGTAATCACAGCGTAGTACAGATCGTTAAATTGTGCGTAATTAATGCCATTTTCTCGCGATTTGTAAGTATTCCAAGTGACGTTTGGCGGCAACCAAACGTACTCATTCCAAAACCAATCGCGAACCGCAGTGAAAGCGGTGTTTGCCATTGATTCACTCGTGTTCATTTGCCGAACGCAGCTTTTCAAACAAAGAGCGAAGTGTGAACACAACAACGAATTGAGAGTGCAGTCAAACGATCAGAATTCAGGAATTAAACACAATTTGCAGCAATATTTACAAAAAGGCGTTTCGTTCGTTTTTCGCAAACCAAAGCCAATTTCGCTTCAATCGTTTCTTCGCGTTGCCATCGTCACGACGGCGGCTCAAAGTTCACACCACCGCGTCATTCGCTCTCGGCGCCGCACGCCCTCCGCTAAGTGCCGGCGGCTCACTGCACGCGCATAACACGCCTTTGCATATCGCACAAACTTTCTCAAACTTTCGCTCTTCTTTCGAATCGCTCTTCTTTCGAATCGCTCGTTTCGAAATTGCCTTTTCGTATCGAAAAGATACTCAATTGGTGCAGTTTGATGCAATCACTTTTATCAATTCTCTCGCTTGATCATTGTAATTCGGCTCTAAACACGTGAAACTCACGCGCTGTTTTTTTTTCAAAAGTTGGCAAACTCCTTTTTTACGGTTTTTAGTTCAAAGAAAGTAGGTTTTCGCCTTTCTCTCTCTCTCCTCGAATTCTTCTCGCTGTTTTCTTTCTTTTTTGACGATATCGATTTGCAATGTAAGCTAAACACGCCGCTTTATCTTGTCTTTAAAGTCAAGTTTGCATCATTACTTTACGCATACGTCAAATGTTTTTTCGCTTCAAATTCAAAAGGCTTTTTCTTTATAAATGCTCACTTTCGAAGCAGCTTTCGTTCAGTTTTATCGACACTTTTCGACTATCGAATTTACGCTTGAAAGCTATGTTTTCATTGCTTTTCATTGAACTTTAATTAAAAAACCGCGTGCAAAATTAACTTAAAATGAACAAATTGTTCGTTAAAATTTTACTCATTTGCTTCATTGCGTTCGAAATTCTATCGCAATGGTTGGTAGTAGCAGTTTGCTGTCGTACAACGAATGGCATTTGTGCGGACGGCAAAAAAGGTACACCGTACTGCGGTTACGGCAGCTGCAATATGTTCGGATGCAATTGCGATGGTGGCTGCAGAGAAGGATGGTCCGTTACCGTTTATACGGGCGAACAATTCACTGGTGGTAAGCGAGATTTTCTAGCAGGATACGACGATTGCATCGACATTACGGATGGCGTGTGCAACGGTCGATTGTTCAAGTCGGCATGCAGCGGGTTCAACAATCAAATTTCTTCGGTGAATACGCACGGAAATTGCGTGCGTTTGTACGAAAAGAGAGGATGCAAAGGATATTCAGTTCGACTCACGCACGATGAACGTAAATGTAGTTCGAAATTGAAAAACTGTAATTTTGACAATAAAACGTCATCAATAAGCTCTTGTAAATATGTAAATGATGATTAAAGCAAACTTTTGCAAGAAAATTAACAACTTGTGTAATTTCCATCACTCGAGAATCGAATTTGATTGATTTGATCGCTTTTATCGAATTGCAGTCACGAGAATGTCTTATGAATGATAGTGGAGTATGTGGCCTGTTGAGGTTCTCTAGAAAGTAAATACTAATTTGCGATAATTTCGATCGTATATTAAAATGGCTCGGATTCCGAAAGAGAAAATTTTAGGCGTTTTTATGTGATTTTCAAAAGTATTATCAGTTTAAACCAATCGTTCTGTAAATAGATACTCGAGTAATAATCACCAAAATATAAAATCTAATAAATAAAATTCAATTATTATGCTTTTAAGTTCTAAAGTCAAGATTTTCCTTTTCAATATAATTGCGCTTTGAGTATCTTTCTTAATCGCAACTTAAAGTAGAATATTAATGCTTCGTCATTTTTAATCACTTTGTTTTTACTGATTTACGTAGTCTGTTCTTTATTGACAAACGTTTTTCAAATTTCGTAAACTTCGAAAGATAAACGAATGCAATAAATACAAATTGCAGAAAAAACTATACCAACATAGATGAGAATGTCTCGCAACAGTCATATAATAACTGTCGCTATTGTTTATTCTCCTTAAATACACTGTTCCAAAGCACAATTTGTTCTCTTGTTTGTTCGAGTGCTCGCTATAAATGTACCCAATTTTACAACTCAATAACTTCGGATTACGTTTTTCTTTCTTAACTAAACTCCGCCATCATAATCAACTATTATGTTAAATTTTTTTAAAAAAGTTAACAAATCCTTTGATCTTTTTTGAAATATTTCCCTTTTAAAGTACTTGTTCGATATTCTTTGATAATAATAAATTTCCATTTTTTCACACACAACATTTATCGAGAATAGGTTGGCGCATTTTTGCGATTTTCTATCGTAGCTTGGCTTTTGACGCAAGCATTGATTGATTATTAAAAATTAACATTAAGTCTACCAGTTACATAGGTACATTTTCAATAAGATTAAAATTAGTGAAGCTGTTCAGGTATTACATACAGGTTACATAGAGGTTCGTGTTATATAAAATCATTTAGTTGAAGCTATTTTGCTCAACACTTGTTTGTTCAATTTTTACTCGTAAACATAAAACGCAAATGTGGTTGAAATTGAATTTCGATAAAAAAAATTGACTAGGAGTGTGTTGTTTTCAAATAATATGTTTTAAATAATATTTCGAAAGCGCTGCAAAGAATTAATTGCGTTGCTCAAATAACATAAAGTCGAAACTAGATGTTAAATAATAAGATAAAAGCATGGAACTTTTACTTTAAATGCTTACAAGAATGACGATGCTTTAATTTTACTTTTTAATAAATCATATAAAGAGAGAAATAAAAGCGCCAAAACACTTGCAAAGCAAAGTTTTTAAGTGTGCGGTTACAATTTCGATGAAATTTTAAAATAAGAGAGCTTAATACAAGGCGATTTTTTGAAACTATAAAAGTTTAAGAGCTAATGAATCTTACAGATTTACGAAAAGATGAAGATTCTCCGATGCAAATGAATGAATATATCCTTAAGATCGTTACTGCAAAAAAATGTTGAAAATGCGTTCCACCGGCTATATTAGTCAGTTCAGAAGTAAATAAAAGTTTTGACTCAAACTCGTAGATTGGGTAGGAAATTAAACTTGAAAAATTAAGTGTAAAGATGAAAGTTGTAATTAAAAGTGAAATATAATCGAGATTAAGACAGTTAGTAAATCGATAGTTAAAAGAATAAACAGATTAACGAAGTTTCGAGTTCAAATCTTGCTGTTAAATATTTTTAATTTTATACTTTGAAATTTGCGAAAATTTAACAATATAAATGAGTTTGAAGCAAAATTAACAAACTTTTAACGAATTACCAATTGAAAATAATCCAAAAAAGATTTTAAAATGTGAAGCGACTGATTGAAATTGTTATAAATTTTTACTTCTTATTGCATTAATTATGTATTGTAAAACTTTAATTGCTTTAAACAAAGAAAGAGTTTTTAAACTTTGTATATTATGAGTCTATGAAATGATTCAATAAATCGTGAAGTGAAAGTTCAAATAAACATTGAAAGACCACACATTTTAAATATTTTTACATAATCGAAAAGATAACACATGACTTGACACGATTTCATTTAAAAATTTTTTCTTTATACACCTCCTAACCTCTTCTAACGGACACTAAAATAAATACACTCCTAACTTAACTCAATTAAAAACAGCCTCTCCAGAACGGACATCTCTTTATAAAGTCATTGTTTGGAACCGTGAACTTGTGATCATTGAATTATTTAATTAAATACTATTTCGCAACGGTCAATCTCTAATATTGTCATGAAATTAATTTAAAGGCATAATTTTGTGAATCTCATAGGAATTAACTTTTCATATATAAAATATAAACATTAAATTGAGACAAAAATTCATCAAAAACTGACTCACACTCACTGTCAGTTATTAATTTTCAAATTAGGTTGCTTTTTTAGCTGACACTGTGTAATTCATGTTTTTTCCTATTAAGTAAATTTTTAGCACTTTTAAGTTTCGTGGAGCACCATTAGCTTTTAAATGTTTGAAATCTACGCTGTTAAAATATTCCGATCTAATCAATTTTATGAGATAAAACGCGATCATCAATTTAAATTCTATTAATTATTGATTTCCATTTTTAATTGAAAATTTTAATATCTGTAATGAGAAATTAATAAAATTTAAAAAAAACAATTTGGCTAGATTTTCTCAGATAAAATTTTTGGGTATAGATTTTTAATGCAAATATTTATAAAGTCTTCAAGCTAATTGCTTAAATTATAAAAATTTATAGGCGAGTTTTTAAAGAAACAAAAAATAAATTTAATAATTATTTTTTAGTACTTTTCATGTACTTATTTATGATGCCAAGCTTAAATATGAATTTGGCAAACAATCAAATCACATTATTTGCTTAAATGAAGATATTTTTAAAAATATTCTGAATTATAATAAAAAGTTAAAATTGCATTGATTCTTCAGTTACTACATCAAGACCTTACCGTGACTACTTTGTCTTTTATATTTTTGAGATTTTAATTTTTCAATTTACTCTAAAGCTTTTAAAAATTGAATTTGCACAAAATGACTAAAAAATAAATAAAAACAGTTTCGGAAAATTTTGCCTGAGATAATTGATAAAAAAGACGCTGGCTAAGCGTCCCGTCTCTCAATTCAAAATTGGAATTTATTTTTTAAAGAAACGCCAGAAAAAGCGATAAATATTATCGATGCTATTAATTTATGAACTTACCTTTGTTGATATCGAAAAAAGTGAGTTTGACTGAAAAGGTTAATGATTACACATAACTTTCGTTTAACAAACAAACTCTAAACTATTTTTACAAAACACAAAACAAAACAAGGCACACTGAAATCATAACTTTATTATTTGCACACGATAATTTCACATTTGGAAAAATTGAAACGAAATAAAGTAAAAAACGATTGAGTTGTGAATTTTTTTCTTAACAAATTGAACATTTCACTTTGTGCTGAAATTCAACTGAAAATTGCTTTTAAATGTGATAAGAAAATAAGAAAACACGAAAAACTGTTTTGTCGATGACCAAGCTATCACAGTTAGAGCAATGTTGAAATCATTATTTTTCACTTATCTATTGCTTTCGACATTTTTTAAAATGATTTGATTATTAAAAAATTTTCTAATTTCTTTTGTTTTCTAGTTTCTTTTTTTTCTAAGCAGTTTAACTAACTTGAAATGAAATCGTCACACGAAAAATTTTGAAACGATTCTTCACTCACATTTTGCTTTTCACTAATGCACTGAAACCTGTTTAAACAAAATTGAAAACTGTGCTTGACTTTATTTTAAAATGCATTTAAATTTGTCAATTTTAAATCCTGTTTAAAATTGATGCGTTTCCGAGTGATATTAAATGATCGATCCGGGACGACCATTTTTTCCGAAACTTTATGAATAAACACATAAAATATGTGAGCATACAAATAAATTGTATTTTTTTAGTGTTATAAAAGAAAAACAAATCTATTGTTATAGTAAAGTTTGCAGTTGTAATAAGACTTGTGTCGATAGGTTTTAAACGTAAGATTGGCTTGAGGAAATGGTTATTAATGGGAAAAACGTTTTTGACAATTCGTGATACTAGTTGGAATTGGGAAAAATCCTTTGGTAATCAAAATTGATTACCATGTTGACTTATCAGCTTACATTAAATAGTCCAGGTACTAAATTTTTTATAATTTTTTATATTTATAAAGCAACAAATCAATTGGTAAAGTTTTAAAAGCCTATTTTTATATATTTTTATTTTATATGACAAAATGAATCTATTCACTTTTTATCGATTTCTAAGACTTTTCGCAATACCAATTAACTTTTCATAGTTATCACACTAGTGCTTTGGTTTCTTTTTCACCACACTGATTATTGCATTTTTATTATATTTGAAAGCTTTGATCTTTTACGTTTTTGCTCTCGTTAAGATAACTTTTTATAAATTAAGTTAAGATAATGATAAATAAAAAAATTTAATTGTTCTGGCTTTTACTGACTTTCATAAAGAGATCCGTTATCGATGTTTATGTGGAAGCAAATTTTCTTTTATAAAAGCAGCTATAAAAATGACGACTAGTAAAATTTAAATATTTTTTTCATGAGGTTTTCGGAAATGAAGTATTATAAAACTTATTCATATGGATTCAAGAGAAGGAGTTTTTATTGTATCAATTTTATGAAGATTGGTTGATAAGGTATCTTGATTTATATCACATAATGTATTTTAGCTGGTTGATGAATACTTTCATTTAATTTCATTTTTTAATTCAACAGAAGAGTTAAAAGAGTTTGCGTCAAATCAATTTTATAAAATGAAAACTTTAAGCGATATAGATAAAGTTTTTCAATTTAAATTATCAAAATTAGCTTCAATTTTCTGGAATTCAATCATTTTTTAAGAGCGGTGTTTAAAATATATCGAATGTTTGCGATTAAAAAATTTACTCTGATGCTGCTCGTTGCATAACTATGAACACATATCTATCATATTTTGGATTAATTTCCACAGAAAACTATCAAATTTCCAAGAAAAGTTAATGAAGCTTTAAACAAAACACTTTTATAAAGATGTTTGTCGAGAGACTTTCAGTTAGCTCAGAGGAGGCACATTATTTCTTATTTCATAATCATTAAGCCAGCTTTTCAAAAAAGTAATTGTGCTTTAAATCAAATTTCATAAATAACGAAAAATAATCTAAAAAAAAGCCGTCGCCAATTTAAATTCATTTTTAAATTGTATTGAAGAAGAAATGTATTGAAAGTCTCTATTTTTGACAAATTCAGCATAATTGTATTTGTTCAAACATAAACGCTTGAAAAGATTAAAACATCAAAACGAGCAAATAAAAAAGCTTTTTATTAAGTAATGTAACTTTGAACTTTCGTCTGCGACATTCAGTTCTATCGCACCATCATCGAGACGAAGATCTGGTTGTTTTTAATTCTTTGAATTTTTACATATTACCCTGAATCCTAAGATTATTTGGTATGGCCTTTTAAAGTGAGTTTCTGCTATATGTTGTTAAATCTCGATTATTAGTGCCAAAGTAACCTTCATTCTCTATGGGACGGTTGTCAATGGTAGAAAGTGCTTTGTATTTTTAGCAAATAGTACTCCACTCAAGATTTAGTGACGTGGCACATAATCTGAGGATGAACGGTATATAAAATTAAAAATTGATTAGACTTGTTTTGATATGCCGGTTAAAATTTGAATTCAGTGATCAATTTAAGAAAAATTTATTTTTGATAGTTTGAAGAATGAAGAATGATTAAAAAGTGGCTAAAAAACTTTTAAAAATGGCTTAAATTGATGTGCTAGGTTGAAATCAAATTCTAAAATTATATTTTTTAGGTTTTGATTGAAAAGAGAGCATAGTTCAAACAAGAGTTGGAAAATTTTTTCTATTTTTTATAGATCACCTTTTTGATTGTCTTATCGAGTTTCACCATTTTGTATGTTTTACAAAGTGCGCCCCTAGGCGATTTTGCAATATTCACAACTTTTAACCTTTGGTTAATGATTGATTTCGAACAACACATGTGAAGAAGAGACATACAAGAGACTATTTAATTATTTTTTTCTGATTTTACTGAGTCAAATGATCCACGCGTAAAGATTTTGGATTTTTTTATTATTGGAAAAACTTAATCACTTTCATTCAAACATTTCAATGAGAAAAATGATTTAAAAAATTCTTCTTCAATTCAAATGATTTGTAATTATCGATTTGAAAAATTCAATTTTATTTTAATCAAATTCGTTTCCTTGATGAAATGAGATGAGAAAATTTAGTTTTATCATTGTCAAAGCACTTGAAATGTTGTTGTTAGTATATATTATTTAAAAAGTTGCGTTATTATCAAAATAAAAATTTGAATTATACATCGACTCACAAAGTATTGGACAAGTCGGCGTTCATTATCTCGCATTTATAAGAATTTCTTTAAGCGAAAATGGTGCCGATGGTTGCCAGTTTCACGAAAAGATGAACGTCACAACTTTTAAGAAGTTTCTAAAATAAGAAAATGTACATGAAGAAATAAATACTTATAAACTCGTTTTTGATAAGTAAAACAGAAAGAAACCCGAAATTATTGTCAATAATAGTTTAATAAGGAAATGATTATTCCAAATCTAAACTTTTTTGTCAAGTAAATGAGTATAAATATGTCAACAAAGAAACACAATGTAAGTGTTTAACACCACATTATTCGAGTTTGTATACTACACTTACGTTTGATAGCTTGCTCCGGTGATATTTGTTGACGTAAATAATTTTCAAATTCAAATTTATTTTTCTTATATTTGGCAAGCTCAACCCCTTCCCAATCTCTTACGGTCAGCTTATCGAAAATCTTTTTTATTTCGGAAGCAATTTTTCTCTCATTTTCAGTTAATCCATTTTTGAGAAGATCTAGATGTTTTCGTAGAAGTTTGACACTTAAAACAAACAACATTTATTGTTAGTTATTAAGAAATCAATTAATACTTATTAAGACCAATTAAATGTGTGGCTATTCCGTCGATTTCAAAAGCGTGGTTCACTGCGATGCGACTTATGTCGCCACCATGATCCTGTAAATTAATTTAACTTAACATTCAGGAAAGGCTAAAATGAAAAAGACTTACAGTGCAATATTGTGCTGCTTCTTCACACGCTTTGATGGTTTCCATTTTAGCAGGATGCCACGATGGTACTTTATCAGTGGTAAGCAGTCCCATTCCTAGAGGTGCTGCATTGATAATTCCTACTCCATTTTTCTGAAAAATGCTACATTCTATGTAAATCATTCATCAAATAGAGTACCTGAAAAAATGGAATGTATTCAAGAAGAGAATTGTCAAAAGGTGTGCAGCGACAATAAGATTGGACAATGTCGATCTTAACAGCACTTTTTTCGATTACGTCTCTAAAAGAATACAAATTAATTTTAAACAGAAAAGAATGAAGTCACCTCAACACATCAAGTGGATAACCATTAATCGCAATATATCTGATTTTTCCTTCAGTTCGAAGTTTATCCAACGTTGGAAGTGTTTCGCTTAATAATATATTCGAATCAGCGAATTCTACATCGTGCACATGAAGCACATCCAAATAATCGAGCTTAAGTCTTCGAAGACTTTCTTCGAATGTTTGCAAAACTGCTTTCGATGAGTAGTCAAACTCGCAATTGTGGGTACGACCAACTTTTGAAGCAATGTAATACGCTTTTCGAGGTATGGACTCGAGGGCCTATTTTTTTGTTTATGAATTAATTATAAAAATTAATTTTATCTTGAAAAAGCTTTCTCGTGTTGTCTGTCATACAAAATTTATTCGATAAGAATACTTGTGTTATTGTTGTTTTCTTCAATAATAACTTTGCGGAGCCAAAAACATGAAAACAAGCCTCTTTAACTTACATAAAAAAGTAAAAGCTTTTGATAAGAAGCTTATTCTATTGATAAATGAATCTATGATTTGATTTTTCAAATGCACCCAGTTAGTTCTTCTTCTACTTTATCTAATCAAGCCTTTTAAAAGCGATAAAGTCGGTCGATCCTCTTTGACAAACATAATCCAGTCAGAGCGTCTTTAAGCTTTTCAATTCTTTGAAAAGTTAATTACCGCAAAAGCGTAAAATATTCTCAAAGACTCGATTAATTAAGTAAAAGTTCATATAAAAGTGAAATAAAGTTTACTTCATCTCTAACAAGGAAACTAGCTTTTGTGCCCATT
>NCKU01002169.1:0-20385 GCA_003675995.1 Dinothrombium tinctorium
CTATTCAATCGTGAAAACCGAATAAAAAATCACAATTAAAGTACGAGTTTCCTCAGAAAAAAGAGGCATTTCAACAATAATTTTCCAAATGAGAAACATTTACTCGTTTCGACAAGTTTAAATTGTGTGGAAATCCTTGATAAATTTGATTCATTTTCGTCGGATGAGATAATAAAAGATCGATGCTTTTCAAATTTTCTTTCCGAAACTGTATTTGAACTATTCACAAGCTTTGACAAAGTGCATTCTGCCAGATAAGATTCTAATGCAAAAGTCGTTAAGCTTTCTTCAGTTGTCACACTTGCACATCATAAATTCATAAGCGAAATTCAAGGCAGTGGATAATAGTGCAGACTTTGTACTATCATAATGAATAAATGAGACATTGATATAACCACTTCAGTACCTATCAAGAAACAGCAATAGAATTAAATCAAAACAACTCATACTCCTAGAAGAGCTTCATTCTCTTCTTATTCTTCACCTGTATCAATGCATTTTGTTAAATAATTCAGAGATTAAATTAAATTTGTTTCATTGTAAAATGTTAAATTTTTTATGATGATCTTAGAAGCCAATTAACAGTAACGTTGGCTTGGATCGTTTCTCGAGTACTACAGTCAATGACAGGATGTTTTACGATTGTTTCCTTTAAATAAAGCAGTTTTTAGGGATAAGAGATGAAGACATTCTGTCAGTGAGTGTAAAAAATTAACCGGCTACACTTTAAGCGCACACTCATTTTTCTTGATGATCACCACAGCAGGTTCATGTACAATTCACATAATTTGAAGATCAAGATTTTCTTGAGAGATTAGAATTTTCATTTGATTGCAATCGTTTTTATAATTTACGAATTCATATTTTGTTTTTTATTTTCTCTCAAGTTTAACAAAACTTAAAACGATTTGCCGAAGATTTGTATTATCATAAACCCTAACTTCACATTCAAAATAATCAATAAGTTGTTTAATGTGTTAAAGGTGTAAGCCAACGATTTTTGTTTTAGATGTGGCCAAATTTATTTTAATTTTTGAGCATTTTCTCAACCATCTGTTTTTTAATCAGTGCCATTTTAAAAAATATGAATTAATTAAACATAAAATTTCAAGTATTAAGCAGAAACTTTGAAATTCAATATCATTGCTACAATGAATTATAGCAAGCTGTAAAATTAATAAATTGGTTCGGAAAACGCTTGTTTGCGAAAGATTTATTGTTTTTAGGCATTGATGTGTGTAAAAAATTCAAAAGCAAACTCTAAATTATGAAACAATAGGAGATAGAGAAGAAAATATGAGCTTCGAAAGTGAAACGCTCCGAGAAGCATCACAAAAATGAAACGCTCATAATTCACATGTTACGAAGAAACTGTTTTAGTGAAGAACTGCAAATTTATCGCTTTTAGTTAAATATTTATGCGCTTTTTTCGAACTAATGTCACGCGATTCGTGATTTAAATTTTTGTTTAGTTTTTCGCTCGCAGAACGTTCAATTATAACACGTTTTTCGTTTAATTGTTCGCAAATAGTAATAATCGTAAAAATGAAATGAAACGAAATGAGCTGAGCCGATGTAATTATGTGAATATTTTGTGTCTAAAACGAGTGAAAAATATTTCTATGCTTTCAAAATAAAATAAGAGAAATTAATTATTCGTCAGTTAAAAAGAAACGCAATAGTGCGAAGAGTGGAGCTCCGTTAATTTATAATGAGTGTTTCCTTTTCGGAAGTCAGAAGCCGCGCACAATTTGTAGTTTTCTTTAAACGATCATCACTAAATGACTATCGGTCAAATTTTAGTGCAATACGAATTTTTAATCGCCATTAAATCAAAATAAATATGATTAAAGCATTTTATCTTCTTCAAAATTCACTCAAAATAAATTTAATATCGAAGCAATTCTTACAACTCGTGTATCGTCAGTGACAGAATATTTTTGACATCTAATCCCTACAAAACCAGTAAATTGATGAGAACAATAGCAAAATATTCTGTCTTTGATTGTACCAGTGTTTGCCAAAAATTGAAATCTGAGTGTTTCATTCAGTTGTGAATCATTTAATTCCAAAAAACAGTTTAATTCAAATTAAAAATCAAATAAACCAAATTAAAATTTTTGCGGATCTACCTTTTCTTTTTGTGTACACTGGCTGGCAAAAAAAAAAACGAGCCAACTTCAATTTCGGCGGACACGGGAAACAGCATTGTCGCTTCGGCTTTACATTGTTTCCTGCTGAAATACAAGCGTGCAAACAGTTATTGTTTCACATGCTTTCAATTGTATTGAATTCAATCAAATTGCTTCCTGTGATATTGCTTTAAATTGTTTTTTCAATTTATTTTTTTTTCTACTTTTGAATTATTTAAAATTTTATTACTTGCGTCCAGTGGTGACAGTGGAGTCCAGTGGTGACAGTCGAGTCGTGGGAAAAATAACAACAACAACAGTTTTCATTTTAATTTCATCACTTCATTCCTCTTCACAGAATTTTTAAAATATATTTTCAAAAAATTCAAAATTATTTTATAAACCACTTTACGCGACTATCATCACTGGACTCCACTGTCACTACTGGATGCATTTAATTAAATTTTAAATAGTTCGAAAATAAAAAATAAATTCAAAAAACAATTTAAAGCAATATCACTGAAAGCAATTTAATTTAATTCAACGCAATTGAAAGCGAGTCAATACAACAACCGATTGTATGCTTGTATTTCAGCCGTAAACAATGTAAAGCCGAAGCGACAATGCTGTACGTGTCCGCCAAAATTGAAGGTTGCTGGTTTTTTTTTTGCCGGCCAGTGTATTTATCTCATAATTTTGGCAATTCACATTTATTTCGAAATTTAAAATTAATATTAAACTGTAATGAGCTTAAAATTTAAAATTTGTTTTTTAAGCCAAAATGCATTAGCAAATATAATCATATTATCAACTTCGAAAATAAAATTAGCCAATGATTACAAAATTTTACATAATACAAAATTGATTGAATCCCCATACACTTGAAGTAGCTCCAAATCGTATAATTTTTCTAAATTGAATAAAAATTTAAAGAGCAGCAAAAAAATCAAAAACTTTCAAGTATTTTAATCATTCAAGAAGGAAGAAAATATGAATTTGTTGCATTTACTTGCTTTTAAATGCAATGTAAATTTAGTATTTGCATATTTTATAACATATTTGTATTATTTTCATTTCTTCAATATTTCTCTCGGTTAAATTCTGGTATTATTCGTTCTTAAAAGCATCACTTTCATTCTTCCCTAATTTTAAATCTCAAAATAGATGAATGCGAGCCTCTAAAAGCATTTAGCAATAAAATCAATTTTCATTATTTTCGGAAAGAGCATTTTTGTTGATCCAACGGATTATTTATTTGAATTATATCTTTTAAAATTGCTTCGATCGACAAAATAAAATTGAAGCATCAAAATATTGTTGACTGCAATTTTTTAATCCAAAAGTAGTATTAGAGAAAAAACTTAATCCGTTTTCGACGATTTATGCATTCGCTGCATTTACATGAAAGACTTTAAAATGAGAATGTTATGTGCAAGAATTGCGAAATGAACACATATTGCATATTTTACACTCTTCTATAAGCTTTCGATGCCTTTTTGAATTCAGTGAGCTTCGAAAAAACCAGAAACCATAAACATTCGTTTCAATAATTTAAAGTTTTTTTCAGTTTAGAGAATATTTCTTGAACAGATAGCTTTAAGCCGGTAAATTGCTTCATGTTCTGAAAAATGTTTTGCAAATATTATTTTAGCTTCGATGCATAATTAATCTGATATCTTATCCGATCAAAGCGGTAGAAAAATTCTACAAAACGCTTCTTGTGTGTACGCTAGTGTCAAATAAAATCTTTCATGTTACTTAAAACATGCTTTGCCGCAAAGCAAATAATTGAAAGATTTTTCCGGACATGAGTGTACCTGTAAAGTTTGCCGCAAATTGCGATTAAGTTAAAAAAATCTCTGGCAAACAGATGAAAAAAAACATTTTTATTCATAATTGTCGCGCTAATTGCCTTTTACTAATTACGATGTAAATTTAACATCATTAATACTTCAAATAACCATTTTTAATTGCAAAATAGTTAATTCTTATCTTTTGCAGCGGTGGACAATTAGTGAATAGCAATTAATCAAAGCTAAATCGAAAAGTGAATTGAAGATAAGAAACAGTAATTTGCATGCGACAAACTCCTAATATTAGAATCTTAATGTATTTTGCGAAATATAATTGCTTTAAAATTTTGCTTTTTAATCTAGGAAATAGAGAGGAAGCAAAAAGGACCCGAAATTTGATGTATAAATTAACGTTTCGAATGAATTCGAAACACGTCTCATTCTGCATTTTGAGAGAAAAATGAATTGTTTTATGCACAGAATGATGCCAAAGCATTTGTTATATTTTCGGCATTCGCAACGCAAAACAGAGCAAAGTAGCGAATTTTTTTTCTGTTTACTGCATTGACATTTTTGAAACGTTTTGAAATTTATTTAATTAGCGAGCGAAACACTCTTTTTCACTTGTCAAAAAACATTAAAAACCGTAGTGTTAACAAATTCAAATGCTATGTGATGTTGTGAATAAAATATGTGATGTAAATTTTTAAAACTTAGGTGAGAAGAAAAATTCTTTTATCAAACTCTGACAAGTTGATAACGGTATTCGCTAGAACATAATTCTTTCCGTGTAAGTTTTGCAGTTCGATCGAATGCTTTCATTGGAAAAAAAATTATAATTTTATATTAAGGCTATTGTAATCAATCAACTTTCAGTATTGTTTAGCAAAGTTTAGTAAATTGTAGTTTGAACCTCGAAGATAAAACGACGTTAAAAACTTTGAATAATTAAAATTGAATTTATTTTTCTGTGAGCGCATTGTTTTCGTTAATTAATAAAGATAACGTTTCTTCAAAAATAATTTTCGTTTTATTTTGCATCTACAAAAGCTTTAGTTTTCTTTACTCGCCGCGCTCACTTTGGGACATGATGTACACCGAAGAATGAGCTGATTATTCTCAACACGAATAAAATTGCCTTTCGTGGATATAAAAGCCGTTTTTAGGACAGTTCGTGTCTCGCCTTCGCTTTAAAAAAGCTTAAAATAGAAAAATGTCTCAAGTGTGTGTTTGCGGCTTGCTCTGTCCGCAATTCAGCTCAGCTTCTCTGCGAGCCAAAAGATGAAAGCAAAATGTTCGATTCTCTTGCATCAATATATTTTAGCTGCCGACTAATGGAGCGTGAATCGACTTCAAAAAGATGCCTTTTTCAAACAAGAAATAAAATTTCTTCAATTTGCAAGGATTTTTTTCATCGACTGTCAAAGTCGATTAATTTAAGTGAGCGCCTCATTCGAGTGCAGAATGCGTTTTCAGTCGAAAATTTAAACAGTAACCGTCTTCCATTTTTGCTTTCAATTGAGCCGTCAAACAAAAAAACAATACTTTGTGGTTCACTTCACGTGCTTCACTCCAAACTTTTAAAATATTGTTTTCGAAATGCTATTTGAAAAGCGGAAAATTAAGATGTGACCGTTTGAGAAAAGGAGAGCAAACAATGAACACTAGTTTATGCTCTTCAGTGTTTATCTATATTCAAATAAAGTACTTCGCAAATAAGCTTCATATTGGCGAACAGCGAAAATCGATGGCTTTCGCGATCGAGAAGTGGACGCAAAAAAGAAATCATATATCACTCATTAAAAAAGTTTCTACTGTAATCGACAAGAGCAGAGCAGCGACTTAAATGCTTGATCGGTCGCAGTGAAAAGAAAAGATTATGGCTCATTTCGAAAAAAAGAGCGCCGATTCAATGCATGTTACCGAAAGTTAAAGTGGACTTCAACAAAGTGGTGACCCGATCGTAAAGACTTTTATATCACTCGTGATATAGTTTTATTCGCGTTATTGTCGCGATAATATTTCTGCAAACTACCATTCTTAGAAGTCACAAAAGAAATTGTATTATTGTCGAGCGAGAGAATTTAGTTGGCTTTGCAATTGACGACTAGCAACTAATCGCTTTAAAGTCGAACGTCGAAAAACTAATGTTGTGGCTGAAAATAAGTTCCATTTCGATTCGATTTGCTTTCTATTCGCATCATATTGCAATCGCTTATGTTTTTCAATGAAAAAATTCAATCTACTAAATTTACATTTTACTTTTTTTTATTCATTTCCCATTTAAACTGTCATTAAACTCTTTTTAGGAAATGAAAGTTTTGCAATTTTATCGCTTGTATTATCTCTACCTATCAAGCAAAATGTTCGATCGCTTTACTTCACGTTTTTACAAAATTTTATTTAAATATAGAGCTTGGTAATCTGACGCAGAATCTTTCATGCTTGTATTAACCACATGTGAACGCGCTTGAAGTTATAGCTTGCGAGCAAGATTAAAATTTTTAAGAAAAATTTTTTTCATATTTTGTTTATTCATTTATTTTTATAGATTAATATTTTTATTTTTTATTTTTTTGAAAGTATTTTTAAGATGCTGTTTTGCTGTATTAGTAAAGAAATATTTTATCTGTGAATTAGCATAGATGTAATACTATCCAGAATGTGCGCTATAAAAGTTCTACTTCAAAACTTTGTAACTTCCTTTTCATGGTTTAAATTTTTATATAACTCAGTATAATTAAAAACTATTATAATCATTTAATATTAAACGCAAAATATTTTAAAAGTAAAATAATTAATTAATGATAATAATAAAATATATTTACAACTTTAAATTTATGAGATTTTTCAAATTTATTTTCTTATCTATGATTTGGATAATATGATAATTTTTCGACCAAAATTCACATCTTAATCAATTCCAACCATAGCGATCAAATATGAAATAAAATTAAATTATTTAGAAAAGGTTAATAAAAATTTAAAACTTTTGTAATTTTTTAGATTTTTTGAGATGACTGCTCAGAAAAAATTTTGTTTTACTTCCATGATATAATATGAAAGATCCTTTTTAATCCCTCAAGTTTAAAACAAAATCTTTTTTATCTTTTATGTATATATTGAAAAAGAACAGAAAATTGCTTAAATTTTAATGGTTTTAAGGTTTTTAAAATATTTTTCTGTTCCTAAAAGTAGCAAACAAGTTTTCTTTTTAGAAAATTTTTAATTTTCTTATGAAAGTTTGTGGGGCAATCCAATGATTTTAAGACTAAAAGATTTTAGTTCTAATAAAAATTTAAAAAGCTCTTATGTTCAAGAACTCTTAAAATTTCAAAAGCTTTGTTGCTTTTGTGCTGAAAGGATTCTTTTCGATTGCTCGAAGATAGACAGATGATATTTATTTGATATCAAAATTAACGATACACATACAAAGGGTATACAATGGGTATAGGAATGGATAGAATAGGTATACAATGGTTAGAACATAGGGTTCGACGCCTATATTTATACCTGAAAAATAGGGGCAATCTGATAGCAGTTTGTTCTTTAACTGATTAGGAATTGCACCTTCTTTAAACAAATAAGTGAAATAAAATGAACAAGGGAAAGAATGCATTTCCGAGAATTAGAGTTAATTCCACAAAAAAATGCGTCACTTTTTTCAACCACCACACTTTTTCAGCTCAGCTTGAGTGCTTAAACTGAATAAAAAATATTTTTAAATATCAAAATATATTTTCAACAAGAGTAAAATTCTTAATTCTTACTTTTTTTAGAAGTGTGTAATCATCAACATTTTTAATGCTCTTTTATCGAGATAATTTCACAAATCTCTTGAATATTAATTTTCAACATGTCTAATATATAAATTTAAATTTTGAAAAAATACAAACAATTCATAAGCTTTATCTGATAAGTAGCTTTCAAAATAAGACACTTTTATAGCGGACACTCTTCAAACTCATGTCCAGAAAAATCTTTCGATTTTTGCTTTGCGACAAAGCATGTTTTAAGTTAAATGAAAATTTTGTTGGTCGAGTGTCCATAAACAATTTTAAGTCATATTTTTACAGATTTTGCAATAGACTAATGCTTATTAACTTTATTACATAAAGACATACACAGAGTGAAACGAGCGATAGTTAAAACATTTTAGAATTTATTTATATTCAAAATTATCGAAAAGAGAAACTGAAAAAGGTTTGTTACACGAAAAACTTTAGAAGGAATCAAATAAAACGAGAGATAAAAACGAAAAGAAGGATTTAGCAGCAAAAGAAAGGTGCAAATGCCAGGTGAAAGAGCTTACTTCCTTGCTGCATATAGCCTAATGCAAGTGAAAGGCACTCGGTTAATTACATTAAGCTGCTCCAATTTATGGCAATTAAAGGATACTCTCAAACGCCAATACCACACACGAAGTGTGTGATCATTACTATTGCACTTATTGACAATGTAATAATAGAGAATTGATTATTAACATCTAAGAATAGTACAGTCGTAATATATTTCATTTGGTTCTTGAATCGATAAGATTGTCTCTTTCATAAGCTAGCAATTCGATCATATTTTACCAGACTAGCTTGTTAAATTTTACTGAAATATTACAAATAAATTAAAATTCAATTACAATAAGCCGTAATTCGCTTTTAAAGAACAGAAATTTATCAATCAAATCCGGGTCCGATGAATATCGACTATCTGAAACCGTAAAACCATTAAAATAAACCGCTGCGATGGATGGTGTTATGGTGTTACTTAAGATAATTGGTTGTGATCTTGTGGCATTTAAGATCTGTATTGAAAAATTTAGTTATTACTAGACATCCGAGTTTTATGCGATAAAAAAAAATAAAAAATTACATTGAATTATGAATTATAAACAAAAAATATTAAGTTTTGAGGCGAATAATACAAAAACCTATCATTACTGTAAAACATGTTGTCATGTCTAAATTTTCTGCAATGAATTTCTGTCTGCGGCCAGACAAAATAACTTTGAGCATAGAGAAAAAGGTCTACCGTAAAAGGTTACAACTGCTTCCAAGTTGTGATACGAACGAGTTTAATTTTTTGAGTCGATGTTGAATGAATGATTCGAAAACTGAAAAGGTTGGACTTTAATCAAATGGCACATTAATGCGTCATTTGATTTTTTTTGTGTATAAATTTTATCGTTTTCATCGATTTGTTTACATTTTAACTTAAAAAATTTGAATTTTTGTGTTTTTATACTAATAAATGGATAATTAAATTAATTAAAAATGTTTTAAAAATGTGAAAAGCGTCATAATAATTTTGTATTGTGTATTCGTACACAGTGATTCAAAATGAGCGAACAATTAAAAATAGCATAAGTTTAATGATCTCATTCAAAATACAAAAGGTCTTTATAGTTACGAAATATAATTAAACAGATTTTTCTGTTTTATGTTAAAAAACGAAAAAATTGTTTAAAATGTAACTTTAAGAACTTTCGTTTTTTGCGTTGTTTTTTTAGAACTCTTTGTAAAACTGGTCAGAAGTAGAGTTCTCTAAACTCAAAAAAGCCATTCAGAAACACAGATGAACTGGTAAAAATAAGTTTTTAATTTTTCAAAAAA
Organism: Dinothrombium tinctorium; assembly: GCA_003675995.1. NCBI lineage: Eukaryota > Metazoa > Arthropoda > Arachnida > Trombidiformes > Trombidiidae > Dinothrombium > Dinothrombium tinctorium. The sequence continues at coordinate 9,532 of NCKU01002169.1, forward strand.
ATTGTAAAATTTAAAATTTTTAATCATTTTATTTTTGAAGCTCAAGCAAAAAGTTTTTTAGAGAAATTATAGTTTCCTTTTATGATTTGAAGTCATGTGTTGATCTAAACATTTTATTAGAACTTCTAATGCGATTTTGAAAATTGTGCTCATCCAGAACGATCAACTATCTCGTACGCTTTATCAGCTCGTGGCCAGCATTGGGCAAGTATTTCATGGAAAGGTAATTTTAGAGTTTTAAAGGAATCTTTCTTGCTTGCTTTGACACATATTGCATTGACGATTCTTGTTTCGAGCACGTTCGGACACGGTCCAATCGCATTCAAAAATTTTTTGATTTGATGGAAGCTCATTAACAGAACGAAATTATTGCTTAAGATTCAACTTAATTTACTGTAGCAGCGATTTAGTGGCCCCTTATAGCGCTGACTTTAATCCTTTTACTTTAGTGTAGTATAAAAGATGAAGCGTACATAAATAAGAATAAGAAGCTTAGATACCTTACCAGAGCCAAAAATTGTGGAATTTAAAACAATTTCAGCTAAAAAATTTAAAAACTTAGTGATTAGTGAATTTTATGAGAGATAATAAAACTTAATTTTGTGTGGTAGGTCACGCGTCAAAGATGTTGTATTTTAATTATTTCTAAAATATATTTAATTTAAAGTTAAAACCAAAAGTCCTATTCATTGTAGTCAAAGAGAAATTAAATAAATGTGTTGCGCTTATTTTGAAACACACCGCATACTTACATCTTATTGTCAACTTGTATAATTTGAAAACCAATTTTTAAGCAAAATTTTTACATATAGAAACATGTACAAAAAATATGTATATAATTTTTTATAATTTGCTATTTTTCATAATTATTAAAAATCTATAATATCCGGCGCCTGTGAAGTTTTGTTCGCAGCGTTAAAAAGTTTGCTTTAAAAATTTTTTAAATTGACTTCAATTTAATTTGTCACTTTCTCTTAAAAATTTTCGGAATGAATTTCAGAGAGCTAAAACAATTAAAAATTGTTTATAAAAAGAAAAGAACGAACGAACAGCTCGATTAGTGTAAAACTGCAGCTAGTCTAAGACGCACACTGCTTTTTGCTTCTCACATTTCGTCTCTGCTTCTCACGCTGAAAATGTTCAATATTGATGCAGCAGAGGGCATTGCAATCTGTATATTAACACTGGGCAATTTTTTTCTGAAAACAAATTTAAAAATTTATCAAAATTTGAATTTTAAACAATTCGCTGATTTACAGTTAATATTTGAAAAAAGAGCTTACTTATCGTTTAATTTAAAAACGCATTTCGAATTCATTTAACTTTAATTTGCTCATTTTTATAAGCTAAAAACGAAAGCCAATTAGATAAAGTTTAATGCGTCTATCAAAATTCGCCCATCAGAGGTTCAGTCACCGAAAGAGCATCCAATTTTTTATTTTGATATGAAAAGCACAAAATTTTATTCGGATTTAAAGTTTATCAAAATTTGACATTGTTAGTATTGATTTTATTTTAATCCAAAATCTAAACAATTTTATATAGATCGACTTATTGTTTTGAAATGTCAAATAACTATTCTTTCTTATAAATTATAAGTTATAATTTAAATACAACGATTTAGCATTGATCTAATTAAATTTTGGAGAAAATAATATAGGAGCTCAATTTTTGCCATTCATAGAAATTCCTTAAAGAGACCAAAATCAGAGTTAAATGCTCCATAAAAGTCTAAAATCTAAAAGTTTTTTCTTAATTACACTCAGATATATTCTATCGGATAACTATTAAGCTATCTTTAAAATGTTCTAAGGTCGCGGCCAAAATCTATGACTATTTCGATTGGTTCTCCTACCATAAAATAAAAATCACAAATTTTAAATGCTCTTTCTTTGGTGTAATTGACATTTTTTCGAACAATATTTAAGTGTACTCTCTTTAACTATTTTTGAATTCGTTTAAAAAATTGTTATTTTAAATAAAATGAATTGACAATGTCAAATTTTGATAAACTTTAAATGTTACAAGTGAAATTTTGTGCTTTATTATATCAATATAAAAGGTTTGATGCAACATATTCTGTAGGTGACTGTACTGCAAATGTGTGTGAAGACACATTTCAAACTTCATAACTATGCTTCTGACAAAAAATTTTATTTTGCAACTACGCGTCAGCATCTCAAACGATTTTTATCATTTTGTGTTAAGTGAAAAATCCTTTAATAAGTTAAATAAAAATATTTTTCATCTTCATTGCTTTCTATCTAAAACCGTTCAAAAACAACTTTTCCAGTGCTTTATGTAGCGATTTTATATAACTTCTTATTATGAAATAGCACTTGAATAGTGCTTTCATATACAGTTTCGGAAGAAATTTTTATCCCAGCGATAATTAAGAAGAGATGCTAGCTAAGCGCCCATCTCTTAATTTAACATATAACTTTGTAAGAAAAACCCTTTAAAGTGATGAATGCAACAGATACAATCAATTTCTGAGTTTATTTTGATGATATAGAAAAAACAATGAGTTTCAATGAACAGGCTTAAAAATAGCATAACACTCATTAACTTTGCTATAAGACCGTTCAGCAAAATGAACAAACGATCACTCGTGAAATACTTTTTTAAAATAACCACAAGACCATACAGACAGCAAGAAACCGCTGCTCATGACGGTGTCCATTTTCTGAGACAATACTGAATTTGCGGAATCGAGAACTTTCTTGAACCTAGTTCGATGAATAGGGCTCAAAATTTGAATATTCTTGAAGTTCTCACTTTTAACTTATTTTGCTTTCGGCCATTTTTGTAAAGTTTTTTAATAAAGTCTCGGAATACCGTCTCGAATAACTTGATCTGTTCTAAAAAACAACATAAGCAGCCTCAATTACTTCATTTAATGAAACATATGAAAAAATCAAGTTACTTTCTTTACTGATTACGATAGTATTTGCGATTTGCGTTTGACTTTCGAATGAACTAAACCTGTTCATTTAGACACAATTGATAACAGCGATGAATTTTACTTTTAAATAAGTTTAAAGTCTCAAATCATGATCAACATTGTGCGTTAATAAATGAGAAGAATTTAAATGATCGATTCTGCACAAAAATTTTTTGCGAAACTGTAAAATAAATTCGATGAAAATTGTTTGAAATGTTGACCATTGAATAAAAAATCTTATGCAAAGATTTAAATCATAAAGTTTGAAAGTGGATAACTTCGTTCTCGATCATTTGTCGCACCTATGATGGGATAATTCTTATAGACATAAAATATAAACAAAATTTTATTTTATAAAAGCTCAGTAATGAAAAAGATAAAATGATTTATTGAATTCTTGCTTAGTTACTAAAAAGCGATCTTAAAAACTTCATAAATTTATCTTTAGAAACGTCAAGGGATAAAATTACAAAAAAAACTTTGTGTGTCACAACAATAAAAACATTATTTTCATTCTCATAACATAAAGACTATTATGTAATTTTATAGAATATTTAAGTTTTCTGAAACTTTTTCATATGGCCACAATAAAAAAGATTTTAATAAAAGTATGTGTTTGGAATTGGCGTTACATGATGCATTTTCAATTTTGAATTATTTTCTTATATTAATTCGATTTTTTTACAGATTCAACATTTTTATTTTCTTAGGTTGATTATAAAATCATATATTTCATAAAAAAAAACGATGATAAATAATTTACGCGTAAAATGCTTTTTGCTCCAAGCCTTCCAAAAATATTTTTTCGCTTTTTAAAAAGCATTTGCGCCTTTTTTATTTTTTCTCGCTATTTCTTCTTCATTTACCAGCTAATTGTTTTTTTTTTAGGCAAAGATTACACCCAAAAATGAGTTTGATCAATTTCAAACTTTTAAGTAAACGAATTTTTCAGTCATTTCTTTTGCGCCGAGAGCAAAAGCTCAGCCGTCGAATTTTTTATTAAGAGTAAATTCAGTCGTTTTTTTGTGGTTTTTTTTCATGACTTTTATCTGATTTTTTAATTCTTCAAGTTTTTAAGACCTTTTCGATTTTTTTTTGTGCAAATGTAAACATAAATTTTCATAATTTAAAATAGAAATTGAACTCTTTAACAATTATAAGTTTGTTATTGCATTGTGTCCGCAGATTTTAAACATTTTCAGTTTAAATAGTGAAAAATTTGCGAATTTTTTATTTACAATTCAATTGATAACGAAATTGATAAAATCAAACAATATTTGCTGCAAAAGAAATGCTTAATTCATAAAAAAATACATTGTAAACGAATTTTGTTAAAAGCTCAGTACTTTATGCGCGCAAGCAGCATTTGTTAATACAGTAAACGCCATAAAAAGTCCCAGTAATTTAATCTGATTGGTTGGTTTTCGGGGGGAAAAAGTGTAGCAAGCAAAAGTGTTGTCCCCTCAAGTAGGAGACTTTTTGTGGCGTTTACTGTACAACAAATATTTTCAGATTTGCTAATTTTAACTTTTCTGAAATGAATGATTAAAGTTGTTTTAACTTAAATAATTAAATTTAAATTTTCAAAGCATAATGATCAAAAGTTTCACTAAAAACTTACTTTGTGTACGCCAAGCTATTACTTACCCATGCTTATTGTTCGTAAATAAAGAATTTTTTCTAAGCTTTGAAATAAAGTTATGGGCTACGTGCCACATTAAGTTGATGTTTGTCTAAGTTCTCTTTGCTTTGCATTTCTCGTAAAATGCGATTTTTTTAAACTTTAAACAGAATTGATTTTTCAGTTTATTTGACGTGCACACTTGATCCGGAAAAAAGCAACAAAACTGTGCAATTTTTCAAATGAAAATGTGAAAATTCAGGATTTAAAAAGTTGTTTTTCAGTTCCAAAAACAAACTAATTGGAAACGTGTGAGGCAATTTAAAATGAGGAATAATTTTTTTCTCATTGTCACAACCTCAAACGATGCCTTAATCAGTTTTTCCAAATCAAAAATCTAAAGTAGTTATTGAGCTCGAACTTGTTCATTCATTCATTCACACAAACTTTTAAATTTTATATATAGCTTTGAATTTTTAAATTTATTTAACTTGACATTTATCGCGAATTTCACATTGTCTCTTTTTATAAAATTTCTCATCGAGTTAAAAAATTTTTCAGTTGAAAATATCGCTTAGTTAATCGAATATATGAAAAAACCGCAAATAAATCATTAGCCTCGGGCATTTGTTAGTTATTGGAAATAAACTTGCAAACGCATCCTGGCGAAAACATTGTGCAACTCTTAAAGGTGCAATTGTGTGAGTAGAACCGTAGAAGGTATTTTAAGTTTTAAACTAATTTTATTCTTAAAAAAAAAACTACAAAAATTAACCACATCGCAACGAATTGTCGTGAAAGCACAAAACTAAAAAAGAAAATTTTTGAAATAAATTTGTAAAAAATAACTAAATCGATAAATGATAAAAGATAAACGATTATTTTTGCCTCTATATTCTAAATTTATAAAACTACGTTTACAGAATCAGAAAACAGTTTGAATTGCAGTGTTAAGTTTCTTTTCCTGAAAATTTTAAAAGATAAAATTTAAAAAAGGCAACTGTTAAAATTTCTCATTTTGGAACTGAAAATTGCGTTTGCCCAAAATTTCGTTTCATTTGTAAAAAATATTTCATTTTCCATTTCCGTCGTTTTAAATCCCGACCATCAAAGGGATAAAAAAAATTAAAGACAGAGCGCTGGGCTTCAAAGAAGGCACGTGCTTTCTTGACCGTCTGTTTGGCACGTGTCGAAAAGAGTTTGAAAACAGTTGAAAGCTAATCTTAAGCGTGTACAAATTTTCTTTCAAGAAGAGGATGTTTACGAAGCAATAAAATATTAATGAAACAGCATAACGAAAGCGCACACATCAGTGAGAAAAGAAGAGGATGGCTTCATATTACAGCAATTGGTGCATTTGAAAAGTGCAGTAATTATTATTTGAGGTTAAAGTAGCGAATGATTTCCGCTCAAAAAAGTATCTCATTGAAACCGAAAGCTATATTTAAAAGAGCAGCACAGAGGATTCTAGCCGGAGGTTTGATGCGAGTGCGAGAGAGAGAGAGAGGAGAGAGCGAGAGCACGAAAAGATGCGACGGATGAGAAAGAAGTGAAGGTCGGTCACTTGAACAATGGACGCATTTTGACCTCTTTTTCAGGACAGTTTCATAATGAAAATAGCGAACGGACAGTGTTGTCATAGGCCGAGTAGACGGAGTTTTTTCACTTCACCGTTGTGTGCAAAGTCTCCCTCTCTTTACCCTCGCTGCTCGCCGTATTCTTGTTTCAAACTTCCGGTCCTTTCACTGCTTTTCGAGACTTTTAAATCGAGTTTACAACCGAGGAAACAGCTGTTCGCCAAACGTGATACTTCTATCAGGTGTACTTATGGCTGGCTGCGAACTGCTGACTGTATCTGTTTGCTATTATTTCGCCTCAAACTGTAATTACACCAAGCAGAATTCGAAGCGAAACAAAAGTTGCTCATGTTTTACGTAAATAAATAATTGCATTTAGTCACAAAATGAAATATCCAGAAATGATTCACTAAATAAATTCAGTTTTCGCTATTTCCAACGAACATTCACTCGAATGTTTATATATAGAAATTGCTTCACATGATGCTTGAAGCGAATGCATGGATCCAAATGAGTAGTTTGCATATTTCGTTTGTTCACTCTTTCAGAAGTTAAAATCGAATCGAGCGAGTGTATTGCTTCGCTGAATCTACTGTGCGATAATTAATGAAATTATTATGTTATTTTCGTCAGTTTCTCGCGTGAAATGTTCACGCATTTGAATTTATTGGCATTTTGAAGTTCAATTCGAGACAATCGAAAGAGTGTTTTGAATATTCAACAAAGCGCATTCAAAAAAATAGAAAGCATCGGTTATTTTCCCACAAAAAGATTTAAATTTTTATTAAATTTATTTTTTCGAAGCGAAGAAAAATTGTGCGAAAGTTTCACTTCGAATTGAGCACAAATTTTTTTAGCGTGCGTCAATTGATTGAATTTAAAGCGGCTCAGATTTGATTTCTTATCGATAAAAATCGAGCGATCGAAGCGAGCCGTTAACAAGTCGATGATCGAATTTATTGCGTGCGGTTTGATTGGTAAGACAATTCGCAATTTGTGTATTCAAATTTCTTTTTTGTTTTCGCAACAAACACAAACAAAAATCTGTTACTTATTTTGAATTGCAAAACAGCGAGTAAATAATCAATAACAGCGTTTGCGATAAGCTAATAAAACAGTAACGCAATAAATAAGTAAAACTCTATTTGCTTTAAGTGTTACACTAACCCCACAATTGGCAGCACAATATAAAAATAGCGACGGTCGAGATTTTGACGTTCAGTTACTTTTATCTTTCGCTGCTATAAAGTAATTTAAAATTAACAAAAGTTTGAAGTTTTTTTCGATAAAAAATTATCTAAAATTAAAATTATAAAATGATTACGTTAAGGCGCAAGCATGTGATAATTATAATGAACATTCCAAGGAGTTTACGCACGAAAATGCGCGACTCTGCCCTTAACTTATACTTTGTTTAAGGAAATAGAATGCAAACTATCTCAATGTCGTTACGCAGAGGCAGTGAATGCACTTCATTGCACACTCGCTTTTTTGGGAAAACTCAATTGCGAAGTGTGGAAAAAACAGAAGATGCAAACAAAACTTTTTGGAAAACACTTTTGCAAAATTTTTGTCAGCGTTCTTCTCGAAGAAGTTGAACTTTTCTGCGTGAATTTTGTTTTCATAGCAAACATCATCTCAACAACAATATGCAAAGCATTCACCAAAACGCACTATTTGCAAACTTTTGAAATTTAAATAGAAATTCTCGGTATTCTCTTGTCTCTGCAAGGCTAGCAGCGAGTCGGTTCGCTCTTCACTTGACAATGGTCGCCATTAAATTGTTTTACACCGCTTTCAAGTCAAACTTTTTGAGAAAACGCATGAAAAGTTTTCGAAAGAATTCGTCAAACATTGTGATCGCATTGAAACTATGCATAAAATGTGCTTAACTTGAAACACTGGGCAAATGAAAGGATTCTTCGGAGTAACTCAGAGAGCAAAGAGCGGTACATGGCGTGACACAATGGGCGAAACGATCTGAAAATGGTCTCACGGCTGCTGCTTGTTTTTTGTTTCTCATTTGCTTCGTTCGATTCAACGTTTGTTTGACAATCATTTCCGTAAAATGAAGGCGATAATAAAGGCGAGCAGAGATCGACTGTGAAAATATTGTTTGAAAACAAAGCGATTTTTTCTCGTTCGGGATTAAAAAGCGGAAAGACGAAATACTCGGAAACAGAGTTCGAATTACGGGTGTGTATGAGGCTGAGTTTTGAAAGTGAATTAAATCAAAGTTACAATTTGAAGGGAATTCGCGTACGAAGCGATGTTTTGAGTCGCTTTTCGGTTGGCTGCTTTCCGGAACCCGAATTGCTCGCGAGTGGCGAATCTCGGCGCTCGTCGCTGGCGACTGCCATCCGCTCGACGTGCGTGCAGAGAGCGAGTCAGTGAGAGGCGGATATCTACTCCCGAAACGAAACGAAACGAAGGCAAGTTTTTGCTGCTCATTCGCTCGCTTTCGTCGATCGCTGCACTCGCGTTCGTTCGAACAGAGAAGCATCGCTTCACTTTCGACACTTACACTTCGCGTTTAAACACGTGCTCGAAAAGTAAACAGCGAAAAGTTTGTTCTCGCTGTGATCGATCGCTTCGTTCGCTTATCGCTCGTCTCAAACGCTCGCCAATGTTTCGCGCTCTTTTCGCTTCTCTTTCGCCCTGATTTCGTTCTGATTTTTGCTTTCATTGAACGTGTTTATTAATGGGTGCCAGTTGTGAACAGTAAACGCGATGTTAAAACACGTATCGATCAGTAGTTTGTCGTTTCGCAATAAGAGCACCGCGAATCGATTGAATCTGTCGTCGGACACAATAAGCATAAACAGTGCAATCAGTTTCGTGAGCAGCAATTCGAACGGCAGCAATGCGAGTTCCTCGCCGTCGACGCCGGATTCCACAGACATCTCATCGCGTTCGTCCTCTTCGACTAGCATTCAAGACATCGGCGTGCAGAAGGTTTGTGTGCGTCCGCCGAACGCAATTAATTGAATTCCGCTCTTGTTGTTAACCTGTTTGATATCACTTTGTTTTCGCTTCGTTTCGAAGCCGAAAAAGCAAACATTGATTAATTATGTTTGAATGATTAGATCCACGCGGAAATTGATGGCAGAATCGATGCGCGCTTTTGCATCTTCATTGCATTCAACAGTTGCGAGCGTTTAAACTCGACAAGAATTTCGATATTTCGTCGAAATCGCGCAAAGCTCGAAGACTGTTTCAATATTGAAAGAAGTCAATCCTCAATTACGTAATTCGCGAATTGAGTTTACTTAATTTATTGAGAAAGTAAAGCGCAATCGATAGCTTTTACATTTTTGCTTTCGGGTTTTTTTCGAAGAAAAAAAAACATAAAATGCGAAGAATGAAGCCAATGGCAGCTACAAGCTGAATAAGGCGAACCGTTGGCTGCTCGTATGTTGAAGTACGCGATTGACCCGCAGGCGAATAACTATTTTAGGAATGCGCTCGTTGTGGGCTCTCGTGTGTGAGGGCGAACTGACCTTTGCTCGGCTTTAATATTTGCCAAAACACGCTTTTCTATCCGCGTTTTCGATACTTAAAAGGCAGCGAAACATTGTGTGTGCATTGTTATCAATGCGAGGTGGGCTTCGATTAAATAAACCATCATTAAACGAATTCAAACGCTTGAGAGTGGGTCTCAATTAGAAAGTGCAGTTGCTTTTTCACTTCTTCAAAATGTTTTCAAATTCGCTCAAAAAGTGACACCAGTTTTTTGGTTGCATACATAATCGCATGATTTAAAAGTGAATTGTTTTCGCTCCACAATTTGAGCGTTAATTTCAATTTCAATGCGAAAAGCGCTCAAAAAGCGAACAATAAATAAAAGCGCACCCACTTTTTTCGTTCAAAACTCGACAACCGAAATAATGATTATTGAAATAAGCTGGGTTTTCATTGCGCGAATTCATCAATGTTAAAAATAAGCATCAATTGTCGCAGCGAAAAAAACGTTGTTTGCGCTAGCGAAACACTGTAAACAATGCATGTGAAAGATAATAGAATTTGCTGGCAGCAATAGTTTGTGTTTTACTTTTTTGTTTAGCTTTATTGCAGCAAAAAAGTGGCAAAGAAAAATCGACAAATTATTATTGCTTCACATTTCACTTCGAGCAAAGGCATGTGCTTTCTCGCCGCAAACAGCAAAGCATATAATGCGACAAATTAGTTTTATATATGATTCGTTATCAAGCGGTTGAGTTAAGCTCAACGACCGCTGGTTAACATTAATGATGCTCTAATTGTCGATCGCTTTCTGCACTGCTCTCTACGTTTGCAAATGAGCTGAAAAAGCAAACTTGGTTTGCAACGAAAATATACAAACTTTCAAATCTTTTCGGTATCTTTCGGCTCGTGAGTGCTAAAAATACTCGATTCGCTGTTTGCTATCGAAAAAGTTTGGCTAAGCGTTGACCGCTGGCGAAAAAAATATCTGTCAAATTCTTGGAACGCACGTTGTGGCCAGATGCTTGTACTTTGCTGTTTGCTTTTGGCCGCTCTTTTAGAAGCCATCTCGACGCAAAGTTTGCCGACCATGTTTCTGGAGTGAAATTAAAATATCGGCGTGGTGCCGCAAAAAAAAGATGATTTCACAGAAAATGTTTCCTGTTATTGTTGCTGTTGTTTGTTTTTAAATTTCAGCTCAATTTGCCATTCTGTATGTAAACGAAAATGGTCGCGAGCGAAGGTCGCCT
>NCKU01002170.1:0-20381 GCA_003675995.1 Dinothrombium tinctorium
ATACCTTAGCTTTTCACTTCCGATATTCGTTTAGATGAGGAAAAACAATTTCTAGCACGAGTAAAGCTGTTTCCGAGCGAATTATTTACCACATGCATTAGCATAACATAGATGTTTGCTTTCTTTCTTTTTTTTTTGTTTTATAATTCTGCCACGTTTTTTTTTATATCGTTCACAAACAGATACCATCAATTTCAATTGCAAAAAAAAAACGCTACATTCGCGTGAAAGATTTCGATCAAAAACTAAATGATCTCGCTTTCACTTCTCTTTCGCTTTGAATGGATTTTTCTCGTTTTGCATCACTTCAATTATTTTTATTTTAAGAACGATCTCATCTTTCTTCACTCATAACGCTACAAATTCAATTGTTTATTATTCGTGTTTGATCATCAATTATTTGTGATCAAATATCACTAATGAGTGAAAACTTTTAAATTATTAAGTAGCAGAAATATGCGTTCAAAACTTTTGATTTTTATTTTTTTAACATCTGGCACATGTATTCATTCACAATGGTATTAAAAATTGCTTTTCAAGAATATTGATAAATGATGTTGAGCAGAAAACTCTTTAAAAATATTGAAAATTACACAAATTAGCCAGAGGTAAAGTTTAGGGAATCATGAAAAAGAGGCTTTAATTGTTATCCAACAAATTCTTTTTGAAATAAGTTTAAAATAACAAATCAAAGAAAATGAAAAAATTTATTTTAAAAATGAATTTATGATCAAATTCGCAATTTGATTGGAAAAATGTAAAATGATAAGAAATAAGATAAAATAGGAAATAAAAAGAAAGAAAGATAAGAAAATAAATTTGAACATTTTCATAAATTTAAAAAATAAAAACATATTTGAATTTTATTGTTGTTTTAAAGATTTTTCATTTACTCTTTTTATTTAATATTAAATAAAACAAAATATTTTTATATAAACAAGAGTTTCATAAAAATTAAAAGAATGAAACCGAAGTTACTTGATTTTTGACGTGGAATACTTTTTATAGCGGACACTGCGTAGACTTCCTTCTCATCTATTTCGCGAACTATCTAAACTAGTGCGATAAATGAAATTAAATATATTTGCTGCTTCTGCTGCAGCGATTTGAAACTAGGAAACACACTATGCTACGATGCCTTCTCGATCTAAGCAACGTCACATCCGTGACATCTAATCTTCGTTTTTTCTTTTTTGTTCATTGAGCTGACAAAAGCTGCTGGATTCCTTTAAGCAAGAGGGTTGCTGTTGAATTTTTGAATATACAACTAGATGATATAGAACAAAGATTCCGCCTCAAGTAGCAGAATTTTAAATCGTCAAATTGAAGAGATGAGTAAAAAAATATTACAAACAAAATGAGCGAAGTTCAAAAGATCGAAACAAAGTTTCACAAGTTTTATATGATCATTTGTATTTAATGTAATTCTATGATAACGATAATCAAATAGACGATATTTGAGAAGAAATGCTGATTAAAAAAAATTAAAATTTTAAAATAACATCGCTGATACCAAATATCGAACGCTAAGTGATCTCATATACACTTAAAGAAAAAACTTCGAGTTGAAAGCTTAACTTTTGACTGTGAAAGTTAATAAAAATTAAGCTCATTTCGTGTGTAGAATCGATATATAAATGTCAAAGATAAGATATACGAGGATTGGCTGTTCAGCCTTTCGGCTAAATGATATTTGGCTATTTGAGGAGACTGAACAACTGCAGAAAAGTAAACGATAGCAACGCAATACCCTCGAAAAAGACTAAAAGAATAAATTCTTAAAATTTTTTATAAAATAAATTCATGCAAGTAAAACAAGAATGTAAAAGATGGTTTATTGAATAAGGAAAATGAAGCGACGAAAAGAATATCAAATCAGTTCGCGAAACTGTCAGAAGCGCGAAACTGTTTCCTCGTCTTCAAGAAGAAGCAATAATGCGGAGATAAAATGTATTTCTATGTGGTTCGATGTAGATTGGACAAGCTGCTTTTACTTTTCTTCAATGCTAGACGTCAAAATGTCGATAATGAAAATTGATATTCATTTCATCGGAGACTATTTACGGAACAAACTTTGCGCAGTAGGATAAAATAGCAAATTCTCTTCTCTGCTTTCTGCTCGCCAATAATTCTTAAATTAATAAATTTTTAAATTTTAATAGATTAAACAAGCTCCTTCTATATTGACACTTATTTTAATATTATTTTAAGTTCTATAAAACGTCATGCAGCGCACACCTCGCATAGCATTTGCCTATTTCTACCGCATTTCGCGCATATCTTAGGCCAATCGACATTTTCTGTTCAGTCTGTAAATATTATATCAACCGCATTTTCTGTATAATTTTTCATATATCTTGCACAGCTCGATGAGCAAAAAATTACGCTTGACAGTTACTTTCTAATATTTGAAAATTTTTTTCTCGAATGTTGCACTTATCTTAATTATATTTACATTGAATACTTATCTTAATATTACATTGAATCATTGAATTAATGATAGCTTTTCATCTACTCTTATTTTTGCTATGAAATCCTTTTTGATATTTAAACTCAATTTTGTTTTTTTCATTCAAAAAAGGTACTTTGAAGCTTTGGTTACTGTTCTTATTTAAGAAATAAGAACAAGAATATTTAAGAATAAGAAGCGTGTACGTATTTCAACTCTTTTATCTCCTCTTTTGCTCCAGAATCGCATTAAATTTTCTTTTTCAAGCGATCGATGTTAAAAAACAACTTCATTTCTTAAAAAATTTTATTCGTTCAATGTTGAACTTTTGATCCGATTAAGCCAAAACTCCGAAAATAAGCTTTTCTCGGGCGACTTAAACATAATCTTTATTTTATCAAGAGCGTTCACGAAATTCCTTTTGGCGATTTGATTTAATTTTTATTGCTAAAGAAATACATGAAAAAAAAATATTTGAGCGATTGATTTCTGCACTAAAATTCACTATCGTGATTAATATTGAGACTCTATAAAAGCGCTTTCTATGGAATTTAAAAATTGAGTTTTAATTTTCGCTAGATTTTTCTTGACGTCATATTCAAATATTCTCTAGAAAGCTGTAATTTTGTTAAAATACATTAAATGCAAAGAAGTCGGCTTAAAGCTATAGCGGGTAATCCTCCGTACTCGACTTTATAAACCTGATTATGGTCAACTAATCAATATTTGTAATTAAAATTAATAACTTTCTGGTCATAAGAGGATATCGAAACATTTTTTTATACAAATGAATCATAGATTTAATTTAGTGGATAAATAAGCCCTTCTTTGGAAATTAAGTGATGAAACAGAATAAAAGAAATTTCTTTTTGTGTTCAGAGAATCGACATATGTCGTAAAATTTCTTTTTAATGTGTTACGTGTCAAATTTTCTACACGAACACGAAAACTGCTGAAACGTATTTTTATTTTATTTCTTAAAAATATCCGCCTTCTTAAAAGAAAAAAAAAACTTATTTTCGTTCAAAATTTTTTTTCAACAGTCGAAGTGTTCCAATTACCTAAGCTCTACACATTTTCAAAATTATATTTTCTACTTTTTTTAAAGTCAAAAATTGTTTTTTTATCGTCTTTCTTATTTGCATTTTTAAAAAATAAATTCAAAAATTGTTTATCCAAAATAATAAAAAAGTAAAATTAAAATTTAAAGCAAAATAAAATCGGCAGAGCTGCCAAAAGCGTTCGTGTTGAAAACGCTGCTCGAGACCACTTTGCTATCGAGTGTTCGCTTATTTGATCTTTGACCTAAAATAAACTCGCGACCACTTGCGATACAGCCGATAAAATCGCTCACTCTACATTTCTATGCCTGAAAAATTTGTATGCAAAATTTAGTTTAAATAGGCCATTTTCAAGTTTAAAATTTTATGCAGAGCAAGTAAATTCGCATTTAAAAAGGATAAAAACAAAACTTTTTTCTTTTTCTGCACTTTTGGTTTTTTTTATGGTAAAACATGATTTTTCGACCGATCGAATATATGTTTTGATAGGTAAAATATTTACATCAATTTGATAAAATGATGCTAAGAGCATACCAATGTCGGCCTAAATGGGTTTATGCGAGCTTGGAAGTAACCATTTATTTAAGAAATTCACATTTGTAAATCTTTTTTTTAATATAGCTCTTGATTATCTTATTGTTAATGTATTTATAATTCATTTTTAGCTTTATTAACGACTAAATAAGTGAATAAATTAAATGCTCGATCAACATCAAAAAGAAAAGTTCAAATATAAATAAATTATGACTTAAAACTAATTAAATAAAAGCGCTCTAATAATAAAAATTCATTTATAAACTGTGAAAGTGAAATATTATTTTGATTTTAACAAAATAATTTCTTCTTTTATATTGTGAAAAAAGAAATTTTATAAGATGTCAATCTAAATCAATGAATATACTAGAGTAAAATGAAAAGTTTTTAAAAATTCATTCTACAATCTTTTCAGTTTAATAAATAATGATGAAAAAGAAAATTTTGATGTTTTTCTTTTACCATTGACATAAAATGAATAAAATTGATTTACCCGCTTAAGAATATTATCGCAAATTTAATATTTGTACAGCTGCGTGTGTAGAGTAACGAAGAAATGCAAACATAACCCTCTTTCATCGACGTTTATCGCTAGTAAAATTCGCATTTTAGCCTGCATCGCAGTAAATTTTAAAAAGGACAAATGCGACATCAGATGCATGAAAGTTGTTTCAATTCTGTAATTATCTGTGAATTTTTGTAAAACGCAAATTTGTATAAGAGAAGAGGATTCAATTACTACTTTTCGAAATGAAAATTTTTTATTGAAATCATTAGACAAAAAATTTAAACACATTTTTCGAGTCTCAAAGGATAACACATATTATATTTTAGGTTATTTTATATTTTATATCAAAGTTTATTTTATGTTATTCTCGGAAATTCAATTCTCTTTCAAAAGAAATAAGAAATCATGTGAAATATGAGGTTTTCAAAATTGCTTTAAAATTTTTATTATGAAATTTATTTTCATTTTTTTAATTTTTAGACAATTTCTTTTGTCGTATAATATGCTCGAAAGCGAATATTATTATCAGTGAAAGAGATTGTGGGTCCTTTTAAATTAGTTTTGTCAAAATTTCCATGTTATATGAAATCATTATTCTTTGTGAAAATATCTCTCTTTTATATATGAACTTTTGCTTTCAATTTTTTTCATATTATATTCTTCGTATTCAATGGTTTTTATCCTGGATTCATCAAAATGTCAAGCAAATATACACCTTTCATCTTTTTGATCCATCTTAAGCTTTCAATGTTTACAAATGGGGAAATTTATATTCGTTTTTCGATAAAACTTTTGATTTAAAATGACTAGACTTTATACATTACAACACTTTATTTATGAAGTTATCTATGAAATGATAAGCAAATAAATCAAAAATAATGAAAGTGAAAGCAAATATTTTTAAAAAATTCTTATTCTGCAGAAAAAAAAATAGAAAATATTTTAAATGATTGAAGATTTTGATATCGAGACATCACAATTTGCGAATGACACGAAAATATTTAAAGAAATTTCATCCAAAAAAGATTGCGAAATACTTCAAAATTATTTAAATAAAGTAGATGAATATTGTGACAGCCTTAGCATATATATTAATGTCAGCAAGTCATGTGTAGTTACATATGGATAACCAAATTTTTCCTTTGATTACAAAATAAAAAATTCATCTCTCGAAATGAAATAACGTATCAAAGATTTGGATATAAAATTTTCAATTGATTTAAAATTCTCATTTTCTTTTGAGAAAATAGCAAAACACGCAATCAAAACTTTAAACCAAGTTAAATATTCTTTTGAATTGCTGGATAAAGAAAGCTTTTTACATTTTAAAATATTGAACAATTTTTATGACATCAAGCCAAATGCATATTTTAATTTTCAATGCACTCATATTCTGTACGTGGTCATTCAAAAAAATTTAATACCACAAACTCTTTTAGAAACTGTTAAGAATCCATTCTTTGTAAGAAGTCTGCAAACGTGGAATTTGCTTCCAAGTTCAGTTGTGACAGCTATCGGTATTACTTCTTTTAAAAAAGACTTGCTAGTTAGTTGGTCTTAGACTGAAACTGCTGCCTGAGTATTTATTTAAAAACTTTATAAAACTTTTTCATTTTATAATTTTTCTTGATTGTTATTAAAAACGGCTTAAAAGCTTTGCTTCTTGCTGAAGATTTTTAAATAATAATAAAATTCGAGATTAAATTTATGGATAGGCAGCTTTTTTGGCAATCACTGTACCAATACTTGCAGCTGATAATATTTTATCACATTAACGCAAGTTGCTGTTCACTTCTTTATCTAATTTAAGTTTAAGCTCATGGGTTGAGTTTGTTTATATTTGGTATATAAGCACGCTAACATTTATTATTGAAAGTTTCTGTAAAAATAAACAAAATTATTTTCTTGTTTTCCTTCGTCTATGTTTGCTTTTTCAGCGCTAGGTTCGATTCGCATTTGTTTCGAAACAAAC
The DNA here is from genome assembly GCA_003675995.1 of Dinothrombium tinctorium. Lineage (NCBI taxonomy): Eukaryota > Metazoa > Arthropoda > Arachnida > Trombidiformes > Trombidiidae > Dinothrombium > Dinothrombium tinctorium. Next base: position 6,525 of record NCKU01002170.1, read on the forward strand.
CGATCGCGAACGGTTTTATTCGATCGCTAATATTTTCGATGATGATGAAATCAACTGTAACATTAACTTTTACGAAAATAAATCAATGTTTGTGAATGTATGTTGTGTATTTTAAATCATTAAAATAAGTAAAAAAGTTTCATCGTTGCGTTCGTTATGCAAATTTTTATTTCTAAACTTTTTTGACATATGATAGCTGTGAATTGTATACAGTTTCAGACAATTTCAAGTGTGAATATTAAATTATAATTATAAATAATTATTTATTTAAAATTATAAAGAGATTATATTTAAAAATTTTCACTACTATGCAAAAAAAATTCTTTTTTTCCATCAATCATTGTCTGGAATGAGTTTTTTTAAGAACTTCAAGCTTATTGTTTAACTTAAAGCTTTTTAAAATAATGATTTTCTTCTTGAAATTTTCAACTGGCCTTTGGGGTATTTCTTCTTTTTGACTTTAAGATATGTTCGCTTTATTTTGTATAACTCAAATGCAAAATTTTTAAAAGTATTTTGAAAGATATATTGAAACAAAATAATGAAGCGGTGAACTTTTCGCATAAAAAGAAGTTTAAACTAATTGAGAAAAAGTGTCCCTCAGTTGTTTTTTTACTGAATACACAAGTGAAGAAATTTTAACGAACTTTCTTTCTGACTTTACCATTTACTTGATTCTTCTTTAATCTGAATCTTACTTTATATTGTAGCAAAATGTGTCAAAAAAATTTTCTGTTGAAATAATGAGCATAAGTCCATAAATTTAAGAAACGCCGAAAGATTTGTTCGACATTCGTTTTCGAAAAAAAAAAGCTGTCAACATTTAGAAAGCTTCTTTTTCTGATAGCTTTCATATTTTCGGGTGTAAAAAGTTCAATATTAAGCTATAAGATTCTTTCTATTGTATATATCATTTGAACACCAATGTGTTCACGAGTAAGTTAAAACTTTGAAAATTACTTACTCATACACGGATTAAATACAATTTATTGCGGATCGATTATAGATTGAGAGATTATTGATTAAGAGTGTAGAGAGTGAAAATTCTCTATTTAATTATATTACATTCTTATATCAATTTTTCTTGAGCGAACACTTTGGATAACTATGTAAATTTTATTTAATAAATTTGAAGAATAATTTCAGTGATCTTTTATCTTTATCAAAAATTTTTATGAATGAAACATGAAAACAAGTAAATGAATAAAACAAGTGAAATTGTAAATAGTTTGGTGTAAAGAAAAACAGTAAAAATGTTTGTATAGCATTAGAAGTGAAAATATTGAGCAATTTAGCAGAAAATTACTTTACATAATAAAAGGAAGTTTTCTTTCATGATTTTCTATCGAAAATTTTTTTGATTTAACTCATTTATAATTTTTACAAGTTAAATTTTTAAATAAAAAATTCAATTCTTCTCAAAATTTTAATTTCTCTAGTTTTAAAGGAGATTTTCAAAAAGTAATAAAATTTCAACTTAAAATTATAATTTTTATATTTAAATTTATAATTAAACTAAAAAGATTAATTAATTATGAAAATAAGATGATTTAGAATGAGAAATTTTTCAGTCATCACTCCATTGAGTTATCGCGTTTGGCTCATTATATTGTAGATAGATGTTCGAAGATTTTGAAGCTGATTTTGACACGATGATTAAGTGATGCTTGTCATTTAAAAGAGAAAAACAAGAAAATTTTCAAGATTAAAAATAAAAAATTTCGAAAAGAAATATAAAAAAGCGAGATGAGAAGGCCAAACTTAATAAAATTTAAATTTTGACTTAAATGAAAACATATAGCCACCAATGCCTCAACTATTTTTCAAAAACATTTTAATTAAAATCTTAATTTCGAGATTCGTTTTAAATGAGAAAATTTAAATGTCAAGACAGTAGAACTCAATTCAGACACACGATCATTTTGAAAAAAGTCCGTTTACTTCGCTTATTTATAGCATGTTCACTATGTTTAATAAAAAAAAATCTGTGGTACCGATTCAAAATAAAATGTTTCGACTATCGAAAGTGAGCTTGACTGCAAAGCAACTTATACGATTATTCGCTACGCTTTGCAGTTGAGCTTACTTTTCGATACCCGAAACAACTCGAAACTTCGAACGCATAAGCATTTCATTTTCAGTTTTTTAGTTTTGTTTAAAAAAAAAGACAAAAAAATAGTTTTGTAAACTGAGTTTATTTTATTATAATTCTAGAGCTGTGAATTAAAACAAGTTATAATGTAACGTTTATTTCTCAGCAGCCTAATTAATAAATCACAAATTTGTGTGAATTTAATTACCTCGCAATTAGTCGATTAAAATGAAGATTTATAGTCTCGAGTTTCTATATTACGGAATAAATTAAAAGAAAATAAACGGTGTGACAAGTAAACACTCAACTGTCTTGGACTAATTAATTTTAATTAATTTAAGCATACAATTTAAAGCGAAACAATGTCAAAATCGAGTTAGTGCATCAAAATGTAAGTAAAAAATGAATTAATAATCAAGCAACTTTGAAAGCGCGACTATTGAGAAAGATTTCTGCAATCATTAAAAAAATTTATCAATGGATTTATCGATTTAGCGCTCTTCGTTGTACTGCATCTCTTACATTAGAATTCTCGATAAACGTTAACTGTTTGCATGCACGCAAAATGCAGAAGAGTCTGTACAAATTTAGGTATGTAGACAGAATTTCAATTCAAAGTTAACAAGAAAACCATTCTAATGGTTGCAGAGTTTTGCTAGCGAGAGTTTTTCACGAAAATAATTTCAAACTTCAAATGAGAAAATCCATGCTCAGTGTAAAATTTTTACTCGCAAGCGAACTTTATAATTGATTCGTTGACAAAAATTTTGTTTTTTATACTACAGGCGAATGACTTTAGGAATTTTTTGAAAGCTTTTTGAAATTGAAAACAGACGAAAGATTTTATTTTGAAAAGTTAATTGAAGTTTTAAGTATTTTAAATACGAAACAATAATAAGAAGCACTTAAAATTAAATTTTTATTTTTCATGCAAAGCGATTTGATTCAGATTTAGACATTTTAGCATGTAGATGATAGAACTTTGTGACTAAGAATAATCATCATAAAAGTTGACACAAAAGTAGAAAAAGCTTGTTATTCGAATGCGAAATTTTCTTTAGTAAAAAAAAAATTGATAATCGATTGAGGGTTAAAATCGAAGCCAATTTTTATAATCTCGTTTTAAATGAAAGTACTTTTCAAATGCTACCTAATGATAGTGATCTGAAAATGTTACGCCTTCACACACATTTGTTGCAATCATGAAGAGCAAAAATTTGGACATTTTAAGAATTTCAACTTTGGCCTTTAATAAATTCTTCCTCATTTTAGTTATTCATTTCTATTATGATTTTATAAATAAAAGTGAATTATTCTGCGTTACGTACCAGCGTGTTTAGAAATTAGTTTGCTTTGGTAAGTAACTTATGCAGAAAAGCTGAAAGCAAAATATCGCATTCGACTTTTTTTATTAGATAAATGCTCGTATTAAACTTTTTTGCCTTCAACGAAATGAATCAATCATTTTGATCGTTAAATAAGCAAAAGAAAGAAGCAATAATTCAACCGAAATTATTTATTTTTTTTTAAAAAAAAGAAATTTCACTAAGCAATTTGATTACTAAACGAAAACGAGTAAAATTAGCTTAACACACCAATCAGCCAACTAAAGTTTTTTTCGCTGTAAAAATACCTTCGCTTCGAAAATTAACAGCTCAACAAATTTTGAATGAAGTTTTGTGTCATATTTTAAATTTACATTTTAGATATTTAATTAAAATAAAAAGCTCTTGAACATCAGAATATTTTAGTTTTTTTTTCGCCAGAACTTGAATCAAATATTCAAAAAATTTTTTATTTTATCTTTGCCTTCAGCTTTCAAAATTCATTAAAATTGAAATTTATTATTCTTAAAAGACAGAAAAAAACATTTTTATTTAGATATAATAAATTAAGAAAGAGTAAAAGTTGGTTCTGCTTAGCAAGCTCGTAAATTTCGAAAAATTTTTACAATCTGCCAAATATTCGAACTTTTTAAAATCTCATGAAATTTTAACAGAATTTAAATGATTGGAAATCGTGCATTTCATGTGTAAGAGTGTAAATTTTTAAATTTGAAAGCTTTTTATGATGAAATTTTTGTTATAAATGTTAAGGGACAATGGAAAAATCAACAATTTTTCCTTGTCCGAAATTTGTTTTGTTTGTTTGTTCTTTTTCGAGTAATTTTAAGAGGCATGAAACAAGAGTTAGCGAGAGTAAACGAGAAAATGATCAACTTTGTTTTTCGTTATTCAGCAATCAAATATGTCGTTCTCTAATCACGATAAACTACATAAATAAGCAATCAAAACAGAGATAAATAACAATCGAAATTGGTTTATGAAACCAGAGATGTTTTGCGCTGAAAAAAAGTCAATTAAATAACGAGTGGAGAAAAAAATACAACGAGAAGAACGTAATAAGCTTATGAAAAATGATTTTTGATAAAATGATTTTCGGCTCAAATTTTTCTTTCACTTTTCACTTTTTCAAGAGAAGCTATTGTCCATGAAACAGCTTTCTGGCTTGTTTGTTAGAATTGAATTAACTACTCAAGTGCTCAAAATCACTAATCTAACTTAGAGTAAGTCGAATATGGTGACCATTTTTTTAAAGCTTATGTTATGGTAAAATTTTAACTGATTATCGTTCGATTCATGCCAACGCTTTCACGGTTTCTTTTTTAACGGCTTAAGCAATAAGCACGCAGATTTTACTTTGTCATTTTAATTTCCGGATACAATGAAAGGATATTACTTCGGATAATACTCATAAGCCGAAACTCTTGTTCAATTTCAAAGTGACTTTATTTTACTCTTGCGACGAGAGTTCGCTGCTGGACACAAAGCTCTTTCTTAATAAGCGTTTTGTCGAGCAAGAAAAAAAAATCTCCGTAATCATCCATATGGAACACTTACTCACTGTACTCTAGCACAAATCTAATTTTACGTATCCGAATCTAATTCTAACTGAGCTTTGAAGCTGTTTATACGTAAATGAAATGCTGAAACTCTTTTTTCACGATGAATCAAATTTCTTTCTTTAAATTTTGCCATTTAAAGTTGAAATTAGTTTCTTTTTTTACGATTAATTTAGCTTTTTTACTTTACGAAAGTTTTTTGACAAAAAGCTTTTCCTATCGAGTGTTTTTTAATAAATGAATTTCCAACAAAAGGTTTAAAACTAAGCCTTTAGCAATGTTTTATAGATTTATTCGAGAAAATGCTCAAAGCTAAAAGATAAGGAAAAAAAGCGACAAAAACCATGTCGACTACTAGAATTGTTCAGTCAAAATATGATTATAATCGTTGATTTTATTATTGACTCTTGGAGATTTTTATGAAAATGGCCAAGAGTAAAATTGCTTCTAATTTGTTATAATGAACAAATAGATTCCTCTCAAACGCGAAAATGGGAAAACAAAAAGTTTTGTAAAGGTGTTTTCTAAGAAAATAGTCTTTAAATGGCTAGGAGACACATCTTTGTAAAATAAATGGAAAAATATCGATTACTATTAGTGCGTCACGGGGCACTCGAGCGAGCGAAAGCCTATGAGAAGGGGGATTGAAAATGATTGTCAGCAGCATCAAAAGGCAATTTTTGTCACTCTGTGGATATTTCCGTTCACGAAAAAGCAGAACAGAGATTAGTAGGTGCTTGAAAGGCGATAGTTTTTCTTTTGCTTTCATATCATAAGCTGCTGTATGCTTAGGATCAAGTATTAACTTTTCACTGCGAAGTTTCAATGTTGCGATTTTAATATAGAAACTTTCTTTTATTTGAAAATAATTCTCAGTTTCTAAGATTTTGATCACGACGACAACTTTTACGAAAAGTGCATTTGATGTATAAAAAATGAAATGAGAAAATGAATTTTTGAGGATCGACAAAGAGATGAGCACAAAGTTCTGCTTTGGATTGTCTTAAACTTTTTAACGCGATAGTTTATCTGATTGCTAAATGCATGATGAATAAGATCCTTAGTTAAAGCGTAAATAAAGTCATCGCTCGATAAGGAAGAGAAACAAAAACAACGATAGTGAAATCATTTCAATGATTGAGTAAATCAATTAGAAAAGCAGATTAATACAAATTGAGTAGGTGCCAAAAAAAGCCTTTCGGCGTTGTTGAGAAGATGCCGAGCAAAAAAAAAAAAAAAGACAAACAATGATCACATTTTAATCCATTGAACATTCTCGTAGCTCACGTTAAAAGAAATACATACCTATCAATGCTAGTGACCATGATGGTAAACACTGAAGACGCGACAGTTAAATTGGCGGCGAAATTGTTCACTCGGCAATAAGTGTCGCCGAAAATCCAATTACTTTTAAGCATATAGACAAAATTAAACATAGCGTTTATTGTTGCCATCATCAGATCGGTTATAGCTAAGTTGAGCAAGAAAACATTCGTTTTCGTACGCATTTTACGGTGCGCCAAAATGATCCAAATGACGATTAAATTTCCGATGATGGCACAAGCGACCATAAATAAAAAAACCGCAGACCAAATGAATTGAACCAATGAAGATGGAACGAAAGGTCTATCGTCTTTTAATTTAGTTGTATGAGTTATGTTCGACATAACTTCAAAAACGAAGCAATTCCAAGTAAAATTTTGCCGATCACCGCAATAGCTTGCGTTAAATATTTCGGCAAGTTTTTCAATCTCGACAACACTTTCTGTATTCATCGAAAAAATTTTGCAGATGGTATTATAAAAAAGTGTAATTGAATTTATTTTTTTCTATGTCAAAACTGCGAGAAATTCACCAGACACAAGTTTTAAGCATTGAACACTTATGTTTGTGCACTGTTTTTGCGAAAAGCAAATGTACAAGTAGAGAAACAGAGTACAGCGTTCGTAATCGTGAGCACGATTCGCGCACCGCGCATACTTCGCTCGCCAAAAGCGATTATCCAACTTGACTTCGTATCGAAATAAAATTACATTGTTTCAAGTACGTTGTCATTGTTTCGTTGTGGACATATCAAATGTTAATTTTTTTGGTACTTTTTCGCATATTTACTTTTCGTTTTAGCTGCAATCGAAAGAAGGTAAAAAACTTCAGAAAATTATAAAAAAAATTTTGGTTACTCTTTTAAAATTATAAAGGAGAGAAGTAAAATAAATTTAAGCATGAATTGAACGCATCTTGCTCATTTTTTAAATTTTCTTGCCAGTAATTTCCTTGAAAATTGACATTTCCTAAAGAAGGGAAAAAATATTGATGACTACATTCCGCTAAAATAAGAAAAGCGCGCCCTAAAGTAATAAACGAAAATAAGTTTCTATTCTGAATGAGGAAATAGACGCTTGTGAAAATTAGACTATAAACTGCTGCTCAATGAAATTAAATTTATTTAGATTGCTACTGATTTTAAATTCAAAACTCATAAAGCCACACAAAAAACTGTGAGGCTTTAAAATAAATCATTCGCCTGATGAAATGCTCGATTACTTCCATCATTTTCATTATAAGGATTCGGTTTAAGTTTCAACATTTAAATTTATTTTAAAAAATGATTTTTTAAAATTTCTATTTATTAATTTTCACCTTTTTCGAATGTTATTTCATATATAATTCAAGCCGAGTCATATTTAAAATTTTAAAAATTCAATCGAGTCACCCAGAACATGGCACTTTTGCCATTTCATCTCCTCTAGCAAATTCTTATCGAAATTTGGTGTTCTCTTTGCTTAAAATATCGACTACGGAGCAAATACATGGTTTTCTGTCGCTTGAATCATTAAAATTATTTGAAATGTTCGCGAACGGCGCCATAAATCGCTTTTTCATACGCTGCTCAGCATATTTTCCGATAATTTCTTCCTGAATTTCATTAACAAGCATGTGAGAGTTTAATTTAAATAATGAAGCATGCTTAAATATTAATACTTGAAAAGTTCTTTAAAAATTTAGGACGAGTTTTTGTTATCTGCGTCTTCACATGATTAAAATGTCGGAGAATTGCTTAAATTATCTCCATTGACCCTTTAACATATTAAAAGTTTAATTTTTATCAAATATTCTATTTGGCACCTTCAATATTTTAAAATCGATTCATTAAATTATAAAAACTTTTCAGATTAAAAAAAAGAAATTCAATATTTGAAATTTTGCTCAATTTTTTGCGAGGAAAATGCGATTCTGCGAATTTTTGTTATTAATCAAGTTTAAATTCTTGGACAGGTAACAGGAGCGAATAATTCAAAGTTATTTCAACTTTTACTTTCATCCTCTATAATCATTTGCAAAATCACTATTTTAGGTCATTCAGTTAGTCGGCTAAATCTTTTCAAACGCTGCTACTTTTGTAAATATCAATCACGCTGTGCAAAGCGTTTCAAATTACAATTCAAAACATACTTTTCAATCTTAAATCTAATTGCAGTTAAATTTCAAATACAATAAACAACTGTGATTGACATTGGTTTTAATATCGTAGTTTTTGACGCGATCAAAACTAATGGACAATAATCAACGGGTACACGTAACGAGGAAAATACATTCTAACATAAGGTCGACTGCACTTGACAGCGTACTTTAATCATTAGAAAGTGTGGCGCTCTCGAACATTATAACACATTGTAAACGTTGAGCATTTAAGCGAAAAACGCCGATGAAATACGTCGAGTTTACATTAAAGTGTTGCTTCAATAGCTTTTTTTGTCAAAATTTAAGATTTTCTCGCTGTAAAACGTTTAGTGCCACAATGTTGACAATAAATGTTGTCAAAAGCAATTTCGCAACGAAAATCAATGCTCGAGAAATATTTTTAACAACAAAAAAATTGGAAAATTTTTCAAAAATTGTAAACTCGATAAAGTGAATTGATTAGCAAAAATTCATAAAAATAATTATAAAATCATTATTCAGTCAAGCTGATGCCAAAAGATTTTACATTTTTTAAAAAATTTTTCGATTTTCTTTTGCATGCTTTGAGTTTAATTTGAAAATGAGATGAATGTTTATATTTTGGCATTCATAACTTGATCATAATTCATAAATATTTCATATTTACAAATCTAGCAAGAAAAAAAGTTTTAAATAAAACTCATACACTTTGTTCACTCGGAGTCTATCATTTTACATCGCTTTTCATTTATTTTTCAAATGTTACACAAAAGCGTTTCAAAGGTGTACTTTTCAAGTGCGATGGAATGCAATTTTTAAATTACAGTCTTCTAAATAATCGAGGCAACTCTAAATTTAGCTCAAAACTCGCTTTACAAAGCGTGTGTAAAAAAAAAATTCAACATTTTTTTTGTCAAGAAGAGATTTATGCGAAGAGTACTTGCTAAAACTGTAAAACTAATCTTCTTAAGTGTCACTTCGCTACTTTAGCTGCATTTATAGTTATTTAATTATATTTATGATTAGAATTGAAGCTAGTTAACATCGAAAAATTAAATTTGAGAAAAATTTCATTCATGTTATGATATAAATTTAATTTTCTTTTTTGAAAAAAATGTAATAAATTAAATACATGATAAATTCATAGTAAAACAAGAACCGTGGATCCAATTTCGTAGAATATTTGCCAATGAAAAGTTTGCGAGAGAATACTTTCTTTGACTATTGTTTGACATGAAAAATACATAAAATTCATATTGAAATGATAAAACAGTTTTTAAATAATACAAATCTCAATCAAAAAATCTTTCTTTTTGATTTTAAAATCTTTTTCAATTGTTAGACAAATTTTTTAATTTTTTTTTTCTTTGACAGTTGAAAATAAACTGAAACTAAAAGAAGGAAAAACAGATTCGCTGATGCGAATAAGAAACAATGAGATGTGTCGTAACTTAAATGAGCGTATCGTGTTTATCAAGCATAAACACATAAAAAAAGGTTTATTTCATTAGTGACCGAAGAAATTTTTTTTGTTTTCAAGTTAAATAAACAGAATATTTCAATTTAATTTTTTCCTAAGCTAAAGTCGATTGGATAACGGCTACAGCGATAGACGCATAAGTGAGCTGATTTTGCTCGAAAAAAATTCAATGTTAGTTTGAGTATAAGTAATTGAGTGAATTTTTTTGCCTCCATTTACTGTGCACAGCACAAAAGCAGCTCAAGATTTTACTTAGAGGTTTTGTGGAAAAAAAGTCGCAACAAAACATCATTATAACAAATATAGTGCCACTTAATGAATCAAATTTTGCGATTGAATTTGTGCGAGTTTTAGTAATTAGATTAATGAAATTTTATTAGAAACTAAAGCAGCAAGCTTTCGATGATGAAACCGAAAAGCATTGTTGTCCTAACTGTTCTAAGTACTCTTATCTGTTCTGAATGGAGAAAAAGAAAACAAAGAAAAACACTTTGATACATTTTGATGCTATTTTTTGAGAAATTGAACTTCGATTTTTCAGATTTGTGGATTTTTTCTTTTCCAGAAGCTTAAAACAACATAACCTTTTGAAAGCATTATTCATAATGAAAGTGTTATGCAAATGAATTCTAAAATGAAATAACAAAAAATTCCTTCCGAGCAAATGGGGTAATATTTCACGTTAAAATGGTAAATTCAAAAATTTTTAAATTTATTTTTCTGCGAAATTGTTCAAAAATTTTATTGAGTCTCTATTTTTATATTGATCAATATTACGATCGTTAAAAACACTTTTTCACAATCATCAATTTCACACTTTTTTAAAATAAGCTCTTTGAATAGAATATTTTCAATTATAATATGATTAATTGTACAGTTTGTCGATTAAACCGAATGAGTTTTTCATTTATTATAAATGAAGTTGGTTTCTAAAATTATCAAATTTAATTTAAAATATTCTTTGAACATTATTTTACATAAATTGTACATTTACATTGTAGTTCGTGTATCGATAATATAAAAATTATTTTACTCGAATAGAGAAATGGAGTAAATCGCTCTCAAGTCTTCTGCGAAATTTTTTTGTTGAAAATTGTGATCATTATTTGCACGATTTATGTGAATTTTTTAAATGACTATAGCATTCCCATGAGCTTTTTTTCAAACACCACGGATTTAAAAAGTTTGCAAAAAAAAAATTTCATCCTGAAAAACTTGTTTCCGGAATTTTTCTCTATTCTCTTGATTTTCAAAATTCCTTTTTAATTTAATTAGAGAGGCTAAAATTTTTTTATCAAATTGTAAACATAAAAGTCTGAAGATTAACAGCAGTTTTTTTCTAGTTTTTCATTACTATACGCGGATTAGATGCTTTTTTACTGAAACTCGCAGAATGTTGATTTTTATGTTTTAGTAAATTACGATAAAAAAGTCAATTCATATACCATTCTCGTTAAAATTATTATCTGAAGTAGGTGCTTATCTTGATAGTTGTTTATGGTTTATTTGAATTTGAATTTATTTAGCTAATAAATGCAAAGATAACACATAGATCACAGTCTCTTATATTTCTCAATTAATTCTTGTTTAATTGACTTGATTCTTAACATTTATCTATCATTGATTTAGTTTTTGCTTCTTCATTTTAATAATTTCATATTCAATACTTTAAGGATTGTTTACACATACACACAAAATTTAATTAAGCATGAGATAACGATTTAAAACATATTTTATGAAAATTTTTATTAAATGAATATTTTGAGAATTATAAATGTAAAAGCGTTACTTTCCAAGCTCGATTTTGACATTTTTCTTTGTAAGAATTAAGAAAAGTCTTCGAATAAATAAGATTTTCAGAAAACGAATCGAGTTCGGGTTTACTGGCAGGTCTGTTATGTGTAGCTATTATTTCTAGAATCTTAATGATTTTTGTAGACACCTGTCTCCACGCTTTTGGTTTCGCTCATTTTGCTGATATCTTCAAGCATTATGTTTGACGCTATCTTTTACGGTTGTAGTTGCATTAATACAGTAATGATTGTATATGTTCTTTCCTATTTAAAACTTGAATTTTCAATGAACAAAATTTATTGATGTGGCCACAACTATATTTTCTTTCTTTTCAATACTTTTTTCCTCTTTCCTCACTCGCATTTTATTGCATCGTTGACTCTATTGCAAGCATTTGCTCATCTCTAAAATTAAAAATAATTTTTACTTTGAAAATGTTTTTCTAGTTCATTGGGCGTCGGTTTTAAGCTTAAACGTAGAGAAGCTCCTTCATTTTTCAAAACTAAGTAACCATCAAAACTTTTAAAAGTACTAAAGACGGCAAGAACACCTTTCCTAATAGGTATCACACCCCTTTTTGATGAGCATAAATTGATATCGATGCAGATTTGTGTCGATTGTCTATTAATAGAAAGCAATTATCGATACGATCTAAGCAGTAGAGAAGAAGCTCAAACAGAGGTTATCTCTCATCTTGTTAAGGAAAGGCATAGTCCGAATCGCAATTGCTTACTTAAATCTCAAGGAGGAAAGCTAATGCGAACATAGTTTCACATGCATTATTACCATTTGAGCGAAGTTGAAAATAAGCCTTTTAATGGTGGTCACATTTTTAGATGACAAAATGCTTCCAATGCCCGCAGCTTCTAAGCATTGAGAATTATTTTGAGAGCTTAAAGAACACCTTTAAAGAACTTTTAGAAAACTGGCAATGAAACGCTATTCGAAAAGAATTTTCAAATGCTCACTTCCTTAAATCTATGCTAAAAGAAGCTCAAATCTAATTGAAATTGCGTTTCGTTCTGAAGACACATTTTTTTCGATTGAGGCTGCTTTTTGTTAATCGGATCCATTTTTTATGAATATGATCGTAAGAAGCGATAAAAATTCTTATGCATTTTTTTTAATAATCTCAGTTTCATGCCAAAAATCTCATTTCCTTCGAATTTTCGATTCAATCGCAAACATGTTTAAAAAATCGCTTCTAACTTTACGCTTCAATGAGTAAATTGAAAAAGAAAATTTACAGAGAAAGCAACGATGGAAAAAAATGATAAGCAAAATTTTTTAAACGTACGAGCTAATATTCGAGAGTAGACAAGATGCTAATAAAAAAAATTGCGCAAATAAATCAAATTCAAGTAAGTTTACTTCTTGTTTGAAAAGTTTAGTTGAGAGTGAAAAAAGTGATAAAATTTTTTTTTTGCGATAAACTTACTTACTTTATTAAACAGCGCTGAAAAATGTTTTTTCAACATATTTCAAATTTGATTTTTCGTGACAACACATTTTTAATAGCGAACAAAGCTTTTTCTTTATCAAATTCGCTTCGGAGAAAGATTTTGAAAAAAAATGTTTTCGCTGCATTGTTTGCTATTTATGCACCGATAAGTGTGAATACAAAATGCTTTTTTTTGCAGCATCCAATCTTAACAACAAATGTTATATGCTAACATTTTTGATAACATAATGGCTTTTCACGGGCTTTTTGCGAATGATAAAGCCCAAACCGAGCAAATTTGCTCGTAGAATGATTATTTATCACTTCACGCTTCTACCGAAAGCTTGTTAAAGAATTTTCGTCGACAAGTTAAAATGGCAAGCGCTGTGCATACTTTTCGATTAAGAAATGAATGAGTATTTAATGGGCGTAATGACAAGAGTAGGCAAGTTGCATGTGCAACATAAACGTTACCGAGGCACGCAATTTAACAAAAAAACGTATTCATCCTAAAACGCCACAATCACTTGAAAAAGCAATTTTTATACATTCAAACGATGATTTGCGCTTGTAAATAGCTGCAATATTTTTCTATTCGTAAAATTTCTTAAAATAATTTGTGTTCGAATGGTTAAAACATCGCTTCCATACTCTGCTGACTTTCTGTTGTCACCAAGGAAATAAGTGATTCAATAATAGTGAGTATA
>NCKU01002171.1:0-20375 GCA_003675995.1 Dinothrombium tinctorium
CTTGATATTGGCGAGAAAATCCTTTTAAAATTTCAATGAAATTGAGATAATCCATGTATAAAAAGTAATTCAGATTCATTATTGATCTTCATTATTGATTAAATTTAATGCATCGCTGACAATTGCTGTTTTGTCATATTCAAAGTTTTTATCATTTTGAAAATCAAATCTTATACAAATTATTTTAATAAAACAGAACATTTTTTCTAAAACTTTCACTAAACAAAGTATTTGTTGCTATTACTAGAAATGCATTTCCTTTTTTATTAAATTTGCTCTTTGAAAAAAGATGATTCAAATTTCTGATTTTGTATTTTCATTCACAAAATTTTATGACAATATTTGCTTTTTATGTGATTTATGTGCTTATGTGCTAATTTTGGAAAATATATGCTTTATGTGCTTTTTGACATGCTGATTTTTTAAAAATTTCATATTTTGGTAATTATAAAACCGTATAAGTCATTTTATGGCCTCAGTAAAAAATATGTGATCACATAAAATTTTTGTCTCTAGTTATAATTTTTATTCAATAAAAAATTTAATTCAGCTTTTCGTAAAAAAAAACACGCGCTCTAATTCTGCTTTGCGCTTTAATTTTGTTTGAATTATCTATTGTTTATAAACACCATTGCTTAAGAGATTCAATCTCGTTGACAAATACAATAGCTCATCACTTAAATAGATTGAACATTGATTAAATTGATGTCTAATCAGAAGTTAGTTGCTTCGCAATTCTAAGCAATAAAGCGTTCAACTTCAAAAGTACGAATCTTTAAGTGGGGAATGTAGGAAGTAGGAAGAGACTTTTAGCTATGCAGCTTAAATTTATGCATTGTATCAAAGAAATTGATGCGCTAATTGAAAACAAAGAATGAAAATGCTCACAAACATAAACACTACATTAATTTACTTAAAACTATTTAAACGGTTCACGATTTATTCATTTGAGTTTACTTGCAGAGCGAACAAAAAGTTCTGATAAAGGCTAGTTTAAAAACATAATACAGCACCCATCGACACGTGACATTTGCTATTGTTATGTCATTAAGCACAAACCTCTGTCTAAACGAAACTTTTTGTTCTTTCTGTAAATTTAAGCCTGTATTTTGCTTTTACAAATACAAAAGTGGCAATCATCTAGACCATTTAATTAAGCTAATTTACAAAATTACCATTGATCGACATTATAAAAATATGAGATGATAATTGATGCTAATTTTTTACTTAATTTAAAATTTTTACAATATTTGCGCTTCACGAATCAAATGAAAATAAAACAGAAAGAAATTGATGAAATATTGCTCAATCAATATGAAAATTGCTTATTTATTCGACTTTTGACTTCGTAATAGAAAAATTGACAAAGTCGAAAAATTTGTTTGATTTTTTAATGATTCACTTTGGTGATAAAAAGATTACATGAAACTTTTGACAACATAAGTGCTTTTCTCTTTTTTTCCAGATTCCTGCTATTGAAGTCGAACGCTAGAAATGCTTTTTTCTTATTTCATTTTGCTTTAACGAAATCCGTTACTCTTTGAATGTGCGAAATCGGTATGCTGTAAACTTTTTCTTAATTAGAACTGTCACCTAGTTTCTCTTGAACAATCTTTGATCTTTTTTCTTTACAGAGTGTAAGTTTCGAAACGTCTTTCTTTAATAGCTTTTGACCACTTTATTTAATAATTTTGAACATTTGGACAATGATGCAATAGCATTAGCGAAACATAACGAGTCGTAAAAGCAGACAAAACGGTTCACATGATCAAAAATGCGAGCATTTTTCGCAAACATGCCGTTTTAAACCCGAAAACGTTTTTTCAGTGAATTTATTTAATAAATTAAAATATTCGTTTTATTTTTGTGGTAAATACGAAAGAAATGACATAGCATTGTTCAAAAGGTAAAAAATTTGTTAAAAATTTTGAAAAATAAGCCATTGTCTGGGAATTTCAGTGAAACATTATTAACTGATGAATACCAATCTAAAATCTCAACTAAATCGAATTCTATTTTGTCTGAATATCAAAGAAATAACAAAGAAGAAAAAATTTCAATAAAAATTAAATACAATAAATTCTAGCCTAACGGCAAGAAAATTCGGAAGCCGGCCGTAAAAAATTACTCATTTTTAAAGCCTCTTGAGTAAAATTTTAATAAACGAGTTGAATTTTGCACTTAGCATAACTTATTGATCTGTCAACATCAATCAACAGAAATTTATCTCATAGTTGACACGGTGACCAGTTTTAAAAACCATATAAAACCCTGATTTGAATATTTCTGGTGAAAAAGAACTGGCAGGAGATCCATTTCAAAAGCAAAAGATCGCCATTCGGTTTCCGCTTTATTTTAAAAAAGTGATTGATCTTTTTATTTTCACGCACAATGAAACCGCATTTGTGTATTTAGACATTAAAACACATTCTCACCAAACTCCGCGGACTTGACCGATTTAGTTAATTTTTTGGTTGGATTTTGTTCCAAACGCATATGTCAAAAAGAAATAGCTAATTTTTGAGCAAAAGTTAAACAGAAATGGTGATCGGAAACAGAGTTAATATTAATTTGATAATCTGGAGTGCGGATTTACTGCGCCGATCTTCTATCTTCTTGCGTAGTTTAATTTTAAAAGAATTTTTCTAATAAAGACCTTCAAATAACAATTGACCGCTTGATTAAATATATTTCGTTTGAATATGTTCAAAATATTGCGGCAAACCATGCCTTCTCGGGTAATTCACCTGAAGATCAATAAATTGGCCATTTTTAAAAAAAATTGGTGAAAAAGTGCTTTGCGGGTGATAAACTTTCATAAATTTGACCTATTGAATTGTTAGAGCTCAATTTTACAAAGTTATTAAAGAAAAGATAGTGGACGTCTCAAAAGTTGCACCCTGTATTGTAGCAAGCTTTTTACTAATGTAATAAAATAAATCGCTTGAAGTAATATCTTTTTGTCTCTGTCTTTATCTTTTTCTTGATTTGCTTAAGATATAAAAATAAAATTTAAAAAATTATCTATATGAAGGTTAGTTGAAAATTCTAAAATAAAAATGTTTATCAGGCAATTCTGTTGTTTAAACAATAAAAATATAAAAGAAGTTAAATTCGATACCATCTAAAATGAATGATCCAAAATTGACCGAGAAAGTTTTTATCTGTTCAAATGTTTATATTGAAGCTTATTTCAATGTTATTATTGATTTTTTTTTAAACTTAAGCGAAATTTTGGAATAAAAAATCACTTTTTTAAATAAATCTGATTTTTGTTATGGGTTCATTGTCAATGGTATTAACAAAGTATTGAAGAGTGAAAATTTTTTAAAGCCAATCATTTTCGCTTGATCTAAACCAACAAAGAATGTAACAGAAGACATAAATTTGACTCTAACTTTCTAAAATCATTTAGAAAAGGCGTAGAAAGGGTGCGCTTATTTAAATTTGCTTCAGTTAAATTTGTTTCGTAGTCAAAAAATTATTATTTAATTTCAGCTCTTTAAATTTCAAATTTTTTGAAAGAGACAGGCAAATTGAATTCATGATATACATATAAACTCAATTTGATAAATTACTTTAGGGTTACAAACGGAAAAATTTCGATCAAGAAATCCCATTCACCATTTAAAAATTTCTTCCAATTAAAATAATTTTTTTCTATATTCAACTTAATATGTAATAGATTAGTGAATGAGAATCAGGATCATTGAATGAGATCACTGAAGGTTAAGACAGCATAGCTATGATTTCTATCGCTCGAAGAGCTTATGACCAGACAGCTAAGAATCCATAGTGCTGCACTTCTAAGTTTCTGATATTTATTTCCTACCATAATTTTACGGCAGGGAGTTGCTTTTCAGCGATTGTAGGTTCAATGTATCAACCTCGCGTATCAATATCGTTAGCTTCTGCTTCTCGTGATGAATTTAAAGAATAAAGTTTTAGTAAACATTTTATTGGTTACATTTTTAAAAATGATTTGTTTGTTGTAACCGTTTCGCCACCGGTTGTAGCCGTAATCGGCGGTTCTTGACTTTGTTACCGTAACCGTTTTAAAACCGGAACAGTACGGTTACGGGCTTACGTAAAAAACCGTAACCGTTTCACTCCCTACTAAATAGAGATTTTTTTTCAAAAAGCATTCGACTTAAATATTTCAAATGTTAATCTTCCTATCAATAAGTATTTGAATCTTCAACCGTTAGTTTTTTGTTCGATTTAATCTAGAAGAATAGTTAAAAAATGGACCACAAAATGAAGCTAACTACGAAGAAAAGATGAGGACGATGCTTAATTTTATTTTGCGTTTCAATGAATTTTGTTTTTTGGAAACTTTAGTTTATGCTTATTTCAAGCACAACTCGAAGCGAAATAATATTTACGGTTCAACGCGAGATTTACATTATAGCTTTGCGTTCGACATTCATCATTATCGAAATTTGCGCAAATATCTTTTCAACGAATAAAATTACTTTTCAGAAAAGTAAAAAAGCTTTGCGGCTAAAAAACGCCATTTCTAGCGGCTATTTTTTAATTATTTTTGGGATGATTGAAATAAATAAATTAATCGCGCTCATTACTTCTGCAATTAGCTCTGTTTTAAAGCTAATGCAAGTTGAGGACAAATGAAGTTTTGCGATAATTGCTTCTTTTGCGGTAAATCATAAATTTTGTTCATCACAATTCATGAATTGAAAAACTTCTATAAAATAATTGATTACAGGGTTAAAGAGTTTTGAACTCGTTTAAGTTTAATTAAAAGCGTAAAAGCGTTTCTCCGACAGTTTCTTTTGATAAAAAATTAAATTTCAGATTTTGTAGTGTTTCGTTAAAAAAAAAATTAATTGATTTATCTGAAAAAATGTTCAAAAAAGACGACAATCAATTCGAATTAAGTGAAATTTCATTTTTATTGCATTAAAGAATTTAAATATAATTGTTATTCAAAGCTTGTAACCTGTAATCAGTGATTACTGATCACTCAACTCTTTTCTGAAGAGAATTAAGAGTTTGAATTTTAAGTTGAGAGCTCTAGACATTGAATCTCGAATCAAATTTCTTTTCTCCAATTTTTTTTTTCTTGAGAAATTCAAACAAAATATGATCTGAATTTAATTTAGAAAGAATTTTATGTGAAAAATTGGATTTGAGCTCATCTTTGAGACCTTCCTCGAGCGTCATTTTTCATTTTTGCACTAAAATGATTAAATATTCAAGAAATCTAGTGTAATTTCTGATTAAAAAGTGCGATTAAGCTTAATTGCACTGGCGATTTAAATAAGTTTTAAAGAAAATAACAACTAATGAAATTGCAGAAGTATTTAAATTAAAGTTGAATTTAAAATGTAAAAAGATAAAAAGTCGAATTCAACATTTCTTTTCTAGAATCGAATTAAGTTTTAAGATTAACGTTTCTACTTGCGTTAAAGATTTTATTGCTTTACTTTTCCCTGAACAAGAAACTTAAATCACATAAATAATTTAATTAACCTTTTTATATTAACTAGAGGCTGGTCGATTTTTAAAATTGTCCATTTGCAATTAAACGTATTTAATAGCTTAGTGAATCAATTTACTGTATATCCCCAGATTATATGCCATGGCACTAACCTCGAATGGAGTACGATTTGCTTAAAAATGAAAAAAATACTTTCTGTTACTGGCAATGATCCCAGAGAAAATAAAGGTCACCATGGCACTAAACCTCGAGGGAAAGCGACGGGTGGCAGAACCTCACACTAGAGTGCCATGGTATATAATCTGACGATATACGCTAATTTGGTTTTGCTTCAATTTATTTCTTGTATTCACTTCCAATCACTTCACTTTAATCTCAAGAAAGATCATATCTTAAAAATATTTCATAAACATTTATGATATAATGTCTATTGAACAATTAGTTTTAATCGCGTTTACACATAAAGCTACAATTAAAAATGTTAAAAATCAATTAAATGAAGTTATTTCGAAAGCGCCTTTCTAACAACATATGCATTGCTGGATAGGGCCATTCAGAATAAATTTATTCAATTGTTAATCATTTATTTGTACTAATTCGTTCGAAAATCCCTTTAAAGCTACTAAGCTTCCAATGGTTTAATAAAATGCTCTTAAGTAATATATGAAAATGACAGCAATTTTAATTTTTTAGTTGTTGTAAAGATTTGCATTTATTTTCTTTTATTAATAATCATTCATGTCATTCTGATTTATTTTCATTGAATTTTTATTTTTTAAGTATTTTTAAAGAAACGTGGAAATAATTTAATATTCAAGTCAAAATCAATATTTTAATCGTGATTTGCTCAAGATTGAACAGAATATAAAATTGTATTGTGCTTTGTTTTACCATTTTATCGAAACGAGAACAGACGAAATTTTTGCTAACACAATTTTGTAACACGTGCCTTCGCAAAAATTAAAATTAAATTTCAAAGCTGTTGTTCAACCACGAGAATACTAATTAGCGTTGAAACGTAATTACATTAAAAGCATGAAACCACAATTTGTGTTGATTGTAAAACTTTTTTCTTCTGAAACAAACTCGCAATAAATCAATTAAAACTTTTTGTTCAAAGCAAATCGTTTTTTAAAAACTCAAAATTTTAAGCTTTTTTTGTTTTTCAAATTAAAAACTGTCGAAAATGTTTTATTAAGCGTTTAATTGAACTTAAAACGAGTTTAAAAATTGTTTTTGCTTAGCAGGTTATTAATTATCGCAACTCTTATCATTTATTTTCTTTTCATAAATATTAATAAATTATACTTTTATGAATCGCATAAAGAAGCTAAACTTCATTTGTCCTCAGCTTTAAATACAGTGAGTTAATTGCACACTTAATGAACACGATTTATTTAATTTTTTCAACCGAAAATAAGTTCACTTTAACAATATTTCAATGGTTATATATAATTCAAGAAGATTATGCTTTCGAAAAGGTTCCCTTAAGAGATTTAACCTTCTTTAAGTGGCAGTGTTAAACTCAAACTTTTGCTTATTCTCGCTAGATAACGATTATTTTCTTCAATGCGTAGAGATCTGCGCAAAATTTTATTAAAAAAAAAAAAATTAATAACTTTGTGAACTTGATAGATAGTAATTTTAGCTTCATAGCGAACTTAATATTTCGCTTCGAGTTGTATTCAACCATTTAGCACTTTAAAGATAAGTCGAGAAAAAGAAAACTTAATCAACAAAATGGAACAAAGAAACGGTAAATTTTATTACCTAATTTTTTAATGCGTCTCAAATTTCTACTGATCGTCCTATTTTCAATGATCGTGCTTTGCTTGCTTTGAACAAACAAGAAAGAATAAAAAATTGCTTGTGAAAAACTAGTGATGCCTGGCTCCGTTTATTAGTCCAATTTTTAAGCTTAAACTTTTTTTGCAGTGTTAACTCTTCTCAAATTTCTAGAGTGAAAATTTAAATCAAAGATTAGAAGCGAGATAAGATTTGAAATTAAAATAATTCGAAAAAGTATGAAAAGAGATGCATGCAACTAATCATTAACTCGAGATTAAGGTGTGCCTTAATAATTGAAGAAAAAAGAAATGAGGAAATGCTTCAAAGCTGTTAAAACTGCGAAAAGACAATTCGGCAGAATTCAACATTTTTCTTCGAGCTTTTAATATCGACAATTAATGTTATGCCATAATGAGAAGCAAAAAGTCAAGTGCAAAAAGTAGAAGCTCACGGCAAAATTTTAGTCTCAAATAATTTTTGTACTTTCGAATATTAAAATGTCAAAAGTTGAATTTTCTCGACGCGTACATTTCTCTAAAAATTTTTGAATTTAGTCCGAAAAATCATTGAAAATAAAAATTTATTCTCCTGATTCACTTGATATGATATAATTATCATATAGCTTCTTTAGCACCGGATCTATTTATAATCTCATGAAAACATATATTTACACATAAAAATGAGGATTGATTTTAACTTTTGAAATTTATTAATTTCTTTAAAAGATTATTCAAGGGACTAAAACTGTGATATTAATAATTTATTTGAATTTAAAATTCTTGTGATTCATTTTCTCTAGAATTTGCTTTCTTTTATTTAATCTTTTTTAAGATTTCAGAATTTAAACTTTTTTTCTACTAAAGGTATCGTGTCACAGTATCTTTGCATTCGGTGAGGTGCAGTAATGCATAAAAATCATCATTCGACAAAAAATTTTGATATTATCGCTGAATTTGTGCAATAAATGCAGTGAAATAATTTCGAGTTTTATTCGCTATGAAGAAACGAAGAAAAAAACCTTTTTTCAACCACTTTGCATTGAATTACTTCTCTTTGACTATATTTCATTTGCTCAATTAACAGAGAATATTGCAGCCGAAAAGTTTACCTCTCATTTGTTTTCACTTGAAAGCAAAGTGAGTGAGCGAGTGAGTGAGAGAGAATGGCGAGTTAATAGTATCAGAAGTGATTTAAGCATGAGGCGTTGATCATTAATCGAGAAACAGGTTCATTAACTTTTTGAATTGTTTCTTTGCTTCATTTAATTCTGTTCGAATATCGAGAAGAAGCAAAAGATTTTGGCGCAACTAAATTTTCCAGACTCATTAGTTGGATTCGGCCTTAGATCTTGATTCGCCTATAAATTTAAACGGAGCGCAGCTTTAATCTTTTCATCGATTAGTTTTTGTAAAAAAATTTATAGGTTGAGTAATTACTATTGAGCGTCAAAATCGTGGTCTTGAATGTATCAAACAGACGGCAAACAGTTAACATTGTAAACATTTTAAAATTAAATTAAAATCAACATCAGCGTACCGCGTAATGTGTTTTTTGACCGCATTTCGGAAACACCGCAAGCGTTTAGCAAAATAATGTTTCAACATAAAAATGAAAAGTTTAACTTTTAAACAAACAAATAAAGTCAGCAAAGTAAGAAAACGGTTAAGTAGCAGAAAAAAAGCTTGAAACGCTTATTTTCAAGTGAGTGAAAATTATTTTATCACCTCATTGTGTGATAAACTGACTGTAAATTTCAAATGTGCGACAGAAAACAATGCGATTTAAAATATGAGCAATTTCACGCAATCGATAACAGAGAAAAAAAATCGTAAAATTAAAAGAGGCGAAAATCCTTTGCAAAGGTTTTGAAAAGCTACTTTTGAAAGGCGAACACTCGACTGCAAAATGCTCAAATCAATTGAACTCAACTTGAAATGGAAATCTAATCTCTATCCTTGCTGCCTTATCAGCTACAATTGAACCGAGAACAGAAGGCGAAAGTTAGCAGAAGGAAAAGACGGCAATCAAATTGCGGTTAGCGAGCATTTATTAAGCTGCTTATTCAGACACCGCACAGCGGATAGCGAACGTTAGCGCATTTATAATCATTTTTTAGTCGTGGTTTTTCAAAATCCTCGGTGCAGAGTGTGCGCGCGGAAACCGTTGCGGCGATTACACAATGGCATCCAACGATCAGCAAAACGGTTTAAGCGAAACAAGGCCGACTGCCGAATCGGGTGGGAAGAAAAGGGTGATCATTGTGGGTGCCGGTATTGCCGGCATCTCCGCAGCTGTTAAATTAAACGAATACGAGGTAAAAGATGTGCTTGTGTTGGAGGCTATGTCGAGAATCGGTGGTCGTATTCATACAGTAAATTACGGTATTTCTTGGAATTGATGTGTTTACGACTTAATTTCATTGCTCTCACACTATCAGGCGATGGAGTGATCGAAATGGGTGCGTCGTGGCTGCACGGTGAGGAAGGAAATGTGCTTTACGATTTAGCTCGTGAACAGCATTTAATTGCCGATCCTTTCGAGGACGCTAGCGTTGAAGGCGAAGGCAGGTTTTGCACCGATTACGGTCAAATACTCGATTACGAGGCGGTTAAAGATGTGATCATGTATTTGGACGGAATTAAAGAGGATCTTTCGAATGGAAGCTACAACAATGATAATCAAACTCAGTCTGCAGGACACGTTTTTCGTGAGAAGTATCAAGAATATATAGACGAGAAGATAAGTCCTTTTCACGATCTTAAAATTCTGTGGGGATTGTTCAATTGGTATATGAAATTCGAAAAGATCGACAACGCGTGTGCCAATTTAGATGATGTTTCGATTAAGACATACTCAGAATGGTCTGAGTGCGAAGGTGTGCAATTGATTAATTTCAAAAATGGTTTTCAATCGGTGGTGAATTTGTTGGTGCAACATTTGCCCGAAGGTACAATAAAACTAGATCATAATGTTGAAAAAATTAATTACGATGAAGATGCAGTCAAAATCACGCTCGAAAATGGCGATACTTTTGAAGCCGAACATGTTATAGTCACTTGCTCGATAGGTTTTCTAAAGGATAATTACGAAGATTTATTTTATCCTCCGCTTAGCCATCGCAAAGTAGAAGCAATAGAAAACGCTGGCTTCGGGACAATCAATAAGATATACATCGAGTTCGAAGAGCCTTTCTGGACCAAACAGGATCTCGGTTTTCAATTAATATGGACCAATGAAGAGCGCGAAGATTTACCCTCATGGGTGTACGACATATCTGGCTTCGATATCGTTAGAGGACAGCCGAATTTGTTACTTTGTTGGATCGGTGGTCAAGGCGCCGAAGACGTTGAGTTAGAAAGTGACGATGTTGTTGTTTCTGTATTTATAGAAGTGTTGAGAATGTTTCAAAAAAATTTAGACATAACAAAAGCGACTAATGTGATACGTTCGCGATGGAAGAGTAATAAGTACATAAGAGGAGCGTACAGCCATCACAGTATCGAATACGAGCGCAAGAATTTAACAAACGATGATCTCGTCGAGCCAATCGCGAGAGAAGTGGAAGTGAACGAGAAGCGAGTATTGCGACCAGTGATACTCTTCGCGGGCGAAGCAACTGATCGCAATTATTATTCGACGGCACACGGCGCGCTTGTATCTGGTCTCCGCGAGGCTCAAAGAATCATCGATTATTACAAGCAATTAGAAGAGTGAAATTAGCAATTAAATTTTTTTCTCATCTGATTTCGATTTTTTATTGCTTGATAATAATTTTCTCGCAGCGTTCGTTGTAATGAGGTTTCTATTGAATCGACCTCAAAACTCAAAAAGTAACAATCAAAAATATCACAAATGTTATCTCATTTTTTTCTCGATATTCTGTACAACAAAAACACAACTTTATACAACGAAATGTGTGTAAAAATGGCATCGATAAAAGAGATATGATCGCGGAAAAGGAAGACCGTTCGTTCATTCGACGAAAATTTGAATCAGTCTTGTAAGACTGAGCGATCCGCACCGAAGCTCTCGTCTGCCGATTCCGAGTGGACGGTAACTACCAGAAGTCAACAACGGTTACTTCGTAACGCTAATTAATTGCTTTCTATAATGAACTGCGAAGTGATGAGTACTTTGCTGCTTATTCGCAATCATTTGGCACTTGAATTGTGAACATTATCCCAACGGTTGAGTCTCTTTCATCAACCACTGATACCCGTTTGTGCGTCCTTGCTCTTTCAGAGCTTTGCCGACCACTTCTCTGCATGTCTGATGATAACTATCCAACCATTCGATCTATACATGAATAATTTTTTCACTTTTTAAAAGATCGATCAAATAAACTAACCTCTTCTTCAGTCAGCAACGAAGGGTCTAATAGCTTTGTTTGAATTGGCACTAAAGTAATTGTTTCGAACTTTAAATAATCCTTATTTCCAAAATTATACTGAAAAGAAAATGAGATAAGATCAAATGCCGAACAATCAAACACACCTTTGTATCAGCTTTCGTTACCAATACCAGATTTTCGATTCTGATCCCAAACTGCCCGTCTTCATAGAATCCGGGTTCGTTCGATAATATCATTCCCGGCTGCAAACCGGGGTCATCTGAGCGATACCTTAACGAAATGCCAACGGGGCCTTCGTGTACATTCAGGAACATCCCTACACCGTGACCTGTTCCATGTCGGTAATCCAATCCTACATCCCAAAGTGGCTTTCTTGCAAAGCTATCTAGCATTTGACCTTTGGTCAAGTTTGGGAAAATAGCTGAGGCTAAGTTGATATGCCCTTTCACTACTCTTGTATAGCATTCTTTCTCGTAATCGGACGGTGTACCTAAATGTACTGTCCGTGTGATATCAGTTGTTCCATCGCGATACTGAGTCCCAGTATCACAAAGGTAAATCTCGTTCGGCGTTAGACGTCTATTTGCTTTCTCTGTCGGTCTATAATGAATTACAGCTGCATTTGGCCCTGATGCAGATATCGTAGGAAAACTTGGTCCAACGTACTCTTCTTGTGTCCTAGTAAAAAACTTTATTTACCTTGTTTTTAGCCTAAGATTAATTACTTTCTGAACTCTTCAAGCTTCGCTGCAGCCGACAATTCAGTTATTTCGCTTTTCGTGATTTCTTCTTCAAGCCATGCGAAAAACTCACACAGAGCGACAGCATCCTTCAACTGCAATAGCAATGAATGAAAATGTTTTGTTCCGCTGTAAGGGTCAACTTACGTGAGCTCGTCGCATGCATTCAATTTCGACACTGTTTTTAATTGTCTTTTTAATGAGCACAGGGTTTGGATCAGTAATTCGTTTTGACTGTGGTATCAGACTGACTAGAGAGTAACTCGATTGGTTGCTTATCTGCAGAGAATAAGGTGAAATTGAGCCAGAAAATAATGATAAAACAAACCCATATCTTTCCCTGCTGTTGCGAAACAGACCACTTCAGAAAATCAAGTATCAATTTGTACGGTCTTTGTTCAATGAGTAGTCCGGAATTTTCGTGAATGGGCGATGCGTCTAAATGAAGATGTTTCAGTGTCTCGGGGATAAGCTTTCCCTCGTCGACGAATAAACTGATAGAAAAACAACGTATGGTTATCCAAACAAGATCATTACAAATTGCATTCGCACTCACTATAAATTGTCTAAAGTGACTACACAATATGCGAAGAATACTGGATTATAGTCAATGTCCGATCCTCTAAGGTTCAACAACCAGGCAATCTCGTCGAGAGCAGTTAATACTAGTGCCGACGCCTGCTTCTTATTCATCTCTTTGCGCACTTCAACCACTTTTTCTTGCCAAGTTTGGCCAGCAAATGATGCTGGCAATGGAAAAACAGCATTCGCAGGCAGAGGAGGCCGCTCTTCCCATAGCAAATCTACTAAGTTTTGCGCCACTGGCACCAGAGAGTTTCCACAATTTTCCAATTGTGAAGAAAGAGACTGCCATTGGTTAAAAGGTATGATCATTGGATCTACTCCGACACGACTACCAGATGACAAAACTTTGCACAACCATTCTCCTTGCGTTGGTGTTCCTGGAATGCCTTCTCTCATTAATAACCAATTTTGATCCAATTGTTTCTCCGCTTGTAAAAAGTATCGTCCGTCGGTCCATAATGCAGCCTCGTCCAACGTGATTACTGCCGTGCCACAAGAGCCAGTAAAACCAGATATAAACCGCAATCGGTTATCGCATTCGGCAATATATTCGCTTTGATGAGCATCGACTGATGGAATAATGTATGCTTGGATTGCTTCAGATACATGTGTTGCACTTTTCATAAGATCGCGCAACTTTTTCACCAATTGTCCGGTATTCTTTAGTGCCATATTCAATGGCTGTTCATCGGAAGAGTCACTCAAGTATTCTATTGCTGCAAAAAAAAGGAAAAAAAAGAATTAATTACTCGCAAATAGCATATGCAATTAAAATATAGTAGCAATTAGTAAAAACATGACCAGAACAAAGTCAGAACATAACCAAACATAACCAGGACCATAACCATGCCAACTGCCGAACTCAACTAGCCTACCATTGTCTAACCGACCTACTGTACGATCTATAGTACGAGCGAACAACGAAACTGTGCAAACCTCCTGGCAAAAGACCGGCTCTACCCATACTTCTTTCAAATGACTCGAGCGCGGGACTACTCAACGATGCCATTGAGCTAGCGAAAGCAGCCATTTGTTGATTTCCACTGGCCACAGCCAGATATTTGAGCGTTTCGGTGACGATAGCGGGAAGAGATGCAGCGGCCGCGGCAGCTGCATTCTGCGCTTCGAGCACTTCTTGGATTGCGATACTTGAAGGCAGACGCATAGATGCAGAAGAATCGTGCTGAGCAGAAACATTCGATGAGCCCATAGGGCCCACACTTGCCGAATATCCGGACCCGGCTGCTGCTGATGCACTATTGTTCGTACCATTTCTAAGCATAGCTTCTGGAGGATGGTTGTGTTTATTATTGGCTTTTTTGACACGATTATTTACAGTAACCGCACGACCAGGACATTGCCTATCGCGGGAACAGCGCCAATACACCGTTCCATCTTTGCCGTCTCGCACTTTGTTGTATCTGTGACCCTCGAAGACTAACGCAACACCTCCTCGTTGGGTCGCGACATACTGACACTCCATCGCTGCGATCGGCGAACTGTAATTACAACAGGTCAGTCGAACACATCGTCTAAGCTGCGTAACTTGCTGCCACTGCCGACGTCTCGTTTCTTGCAGCCAAGCTGACGGATAATAGTAATCTACTTACACGGTCTTTCCGAGACTGATGAAGAAGAAGCAATGGTGATTTACTTATTCGCAATGAGCAGGCATTAACCAACTACATTCAACTACTTCTAAGCAACTATTGGAAGGTCGGTGAACCGAAAATAATGTCTAACAGGCATTCCACAATGTTGGCATTGGCATGGCTATTTATTAACGATCATCGCGAGTACACCACATTAATATTCATGAATTGCGCCCATCACAATCATCACTTAAGCCCATCGCTGCCCGATCACTGAGCTGATCGCATCATCGACTAAAGCATCGCTGCATTGAGGATCAAATTCACTTGATAATCACCGACATGCTGTTGGTGAACACTAAGACCGCAGTTTGTAGCAACCACAAGTCTACACTTTCAGACATCGAGGCATACGTAAGAATGCTGTCAATTAGTCTGCAAATCTCTACCGTATATACACTGCTCGAAAAAAGCATATTCTCGTGTTTAAAGAGTAGGTCTCCTCTTGTTGTTCGACAGGATTATTTCGGTTTTTTCTTTTTTGCTTTCAGCTATTAAAACGCAAAACGAACAGTTCATCAAAGGACAATGACTTACATCATTACATTATCAGTTAATCCCTCTCTTCTCGCATTTGCTTCAAATATATATAAATATAGCCAATATATGGTTAAAAGGTACACAACCACTCTTTGCTCACTCGACTACATATTATATAAGATATATACAACATGTCTTTCAAGCCTTGCAGCGATGTCTACGATTCCTGCCATCGGACAGCAACGAAAGCAGCGAAACGCCCAAACGAAAAAACGTTTTTACTTCGCTTTTTTTCACTCGTTTTCGAAAACCAAAAAATGCTACATTTTGTGTGCGATAATAAATCTTCGAATAGAATACTATTCATTTCTCATTTCTTCGGGCTTTGAAATGAGATTTCGACTTCGAAAAAAAAAGAAACTGAAACGAAACGAATGAAACGATTTGCAGAAAGCGAAGAGAAGACATGGATTTTTTGTACGAAATTCATTCGCTTTCCTCTCATTTCTTTCTCTCCTCTTTTTTCGCTCAAATTTCGGTCGCATTTCAAATTCAATTATTCTAAAAACTACAGTGAAAAAGAAAGACGAAAAAATAAGCGAAAAGAGAAGACACGTACACAATTGGCATCAAACAACCGGACGCTTACCAAAACGACGTTCGTTTCTGCTTTCTTATCACTAAATTAGCGTTCGCAACAAGCGTCGTTCTCGATCAATTTTCGTGAAATAATGGAAATGAAGAGTGATGTGTTTTGAATACCATTAATTCGCAAGTTTCAAATCGGCAATTTTGCGAAAAAGTCACTTTTTTCAATCAATTGTCGTCCGTTTCTCAATGCTTTTCAATGCCGGCGAAATGATAACGTGACGTCATTATTACCGACGCCCCCTCTAGAGATGAAAACGCGTGCGCCGCGTTCTGAGACACAATCGTTCGCCTCTTTTCGAAAGTTCTGCTCTTAGAACTTTCCGCTTTTCTCTTTTCGCTCTTCGCCTTCTTTCGTTCTCTGCGCGCGAAAAAACTCAAGCGAGCACATGTGTTGTCGTCGGACACCGCTGCGGGCGGCAGACACCGGCAGCGATCTTTTTTTTTCGTCGAATTTAATCTTTTTCAATTTATCTTTTTTCTCCGCTTTTAATTTAATTTATTATATATTTATGAAAAGTGGCACAATACGGACGTCGAATAAGCAATGAATTGGCGACCGTTTTTTTTTAATCGCCTTCTTTGCTTCTCCTCTTATTTATCGTTCACTTCTTCTTTTAATTTTTCGCTCGCTTTTATGTACACAAATATATATAAAGTATATTGGTGAAGCAGTTGTTAAACCTGTTGGCAACAGTTGGCTGTAGGCAAGGATGCGATTGAATTTTGGTATCAATGTATTGGCTATTTATAAGTACGAAACAGGGATTAAGAGATATATAATGATGTAAGTCATTGTCCTTCGATGAACTGTGTTTAGATCTTTTTAGTTTTCTTTTTTTTAATATACATATCGCTAAAAGCTAAAACTGAAATAATCCTGTCGAACAACAAGAGAAGATCTACTCTTTAAACACGAGAATATGCTTCTTTTGAAAGTTGAATTATGGTTTGGAGATTTGTAAATATTAAAGTTCTGCTTTAGTTTTCGATTTGTTTCGATATTTGAAAAAATTTATGATAAACATCAATTCGCACAATTATAGCCGCGATGATCATACAACGCAACTTCAGCGCAGCGATTCTTCAGTTTTGGTGATCGGGGTGCGATAGGCTTAAATGATAATTGTGATGGGCGCAATTCATGAATATTAATGCTTTGTACTCGCGATGATCGCTAATAAATAGCCGTGCCGATGCTAATATTGTGGAATGCCTTTTAGACATTATTTTCGGTTCACCGACCTTCCAAAAGCAGAGTAAAAGTAAATGAAGGTAGTTGCTCAATCCTAGTTAATTACAAATAAGTAAATCACGGTTGATTTTTCTTGATCTTTCTTCAAAAGATTCGAGGAGTAAAATTATCTCTCACTTAGACATGTTGAGTATTTTTTCAGTTCCTCAAACTTAAAATTTAAAATAATGTTTTTTACTATTCTTTTGTAGTATGCTGTGGTTATGCTAGCTTTTTGTTGTCGTTCGCGATGAATTTAAATTCTGTACAATCTAAGAGGAGTTAAGCGATTCACAGCAAAATGGAAAAAAGAGAAACAAAGAGTATTGTATTGCTCTTTTCGCGATGTGCAATTCGTGCGTAAATTCAAGCATCCTTTAGAGCCTATTGTGAAAAAACTATAGAATATTTTGCATTATCTGATTTCTTAAAATTATATACATGTTTTATGTATTTGTGCATGCTTCTAAAAGCATCACATCATCAGCATTCGTAAAAGTTTTTTCACTGTGCAAAGCTTAAAGCACAAAATGTGAAACATTTTTTAAAGAATAGTCTTCCGAAGTAATCAAACAAGCGAAAAACACGCTGCCTGTTCGAATTCACTTTTGAGTTATTTTACTGAGACAAGATCAAATCAGCTTACTGTTACTTAAAAAACAAAGTAAAAGTTTGCTAAGTCAATTTTGCACCGGAATTGTAGATAATTTAAAGTTAACAATTACCTTACATTAAAAATCTTTTTCAGGCTGCTAGTGTTCATAAAAACACGAAGTCTAAAGGGATAAACTGCTACAATTATTGTGTGGTTTTATTCTGTTTCGTCCAAATAAAGTTCTCTACTAGTGATAATGAAGATTCGATATATCAAAATTCTGGTAATGAAGGAAAACAAGCTTAGGTCAACAACTTAAAGCGAGTGGTTGTCATACTGCAGTTGGCCTAATTATCTTGGCAAACAAATGGCAATCTTTCTCTATACAACTTTGAAATTGTAGAAACTCACAAGCATCAGTGACGTAGAACGTAGCCAGAGGAGCGACGTTTTGAATCAACAAGATATGAGTTCACTCAGGATTTTACACTCATGTCCAATAAAATCTTTTAGCTTCACTTTAAACTCGCTTTATTGTTAAGCAATAGACTGAAATATTTGATTGTAAACGATTGTAACCACAAACAAATTAATACCAGAATAACCGTGATTAACAAAATTGATAGTCTTTAAATCTATTTCGTATAAACAAGATATTGATTGATTAAATACCCTTCTGTTACGAGTGTAAAATGATTAGAGTTAATCTCTCACTTAAAGATAACCATTTGTTTGTTTCAAGCTGTAATCTTTGGCTTCCTTGCCATTTTGATTGTTTGTGTTCACGAAAACGTTTTTTTATTCGAAAAGACATGAGGTAAAACGAAATCTTATTGTTATTAAAGTCATTTCAAGCATAATTTGTGAATCTAGAACAAACGAATGTGAAAGGCACATTTCAATTTTCGAGATTAAGTGACTCTTTCGATACACATTTATGTGAAATTAAGAAATTGGAAATTAAGTTATAATCAAATACTTGCTTTCTCGTTTTGTAACTTTTTAAAATCTAACCTGACCATATTTTAACTGTAAATTTAATTATTCCTAAAAATTGTTAAAAAATAAAACTTTTAAACTTATTCTGTTCTTTAGCTAAAACACATTTTATTTGATATGTTGCTTGTAAGATAATTTCAACTGACCGTAAATTTATTTTACTTTTAAGGAAATTGATTTAAAAAATCAAACGGTTCGAAAGCCCCATGACATTTGACAGCCTCCTTCTCTATCATCTGTGTTATCCTTGTAATAAGGCGTCCATTCATTTGCAAGCGCACAAAGAGTTTTGTGAACTCCGTCACCGCATTGATCGCTATTTCCTTCAGCATTCCAATATAAACATAATTTTGTGTTTAGAATCCATCCAAGCGCATTTTTTGGCACCATGAATTTCCATGACATTAAACATCCGCCTGGCCTATTATCGGTATCATCTAAATATTCCCTAGTATATGAACCCACATAACTGCATGTCTCTCTTGGCGCGCCTCCTCCACATTGACCGCTATTACCATCCGCTTTCCATCGAAAGCAAATTCTAACTTGTTGAAACCATGGATCACTTTTTGGCGACATGATTGCCCACTTCATGACACAACCTCCGCCATGACTATTAGTAAAATCTTTGTAATAAGGTGTTTGTGAATTCGGTATTGCACAAATAGTTTGTGAGGGCGCATCGCATTGCTTAAACCAGATTGGAAATTTCCAATGTTCCCAGTGGAAACACAGTTGTGTATTGTATAAGAACCAATCGGGAGGAATAACAAATCTTTCAACCTCAGAACCCAAGTATTTTACTTCTTCACGATCGGGGATAGCTTGACTCAGCAAATTTTTCGTGCGATCAAGAAATCTTAGTGCTCTATCTTTAGCACCATTTCCTTTATTTAAAAATGAGTAAAGCAAACGCTCAATTTCTTTGAGATAAGCCTTGTCCAAATAAACTTTATATGCTATTCTCATTGATTCTTTTTTCGGACCATCCGGAAATATTTTAATAATTGGTTCAAGTTTACCAGCAAATAGCCATGGATTTTTTGGTAATGAAGACCACCAACTTTTCCAGCCTTGCTCGTCTAACAAATTAGCACTTCCGCCATAAAATCGAGCTGAAATGTCTGTTTTACTCGAAAAATCTGCGGACATCCTCGTTGTGTTTCCAGAAAAACCGCCTTTCGCCTTTAAAATTTCCATATACGCTGCTTTTGCATTCAATTCGATTTGACGACCATTCATCGTTTGAAATAAGCTAGTCTCAATCGATATTGACATCCGGAACAAACCTCCGAATTTTCCTGTGCTAAAGTAATGCGTCCCAAAATATTTGAAGAAATCATCGTATTTTGAAGGATTATCAGTATAATCTTTCGGCAAAATGTTATTTATATATTTCAAAGCTGAAGAGCTCAAACTCAGCTCCCAAAAAGGAAGGAAGTCAACTTGAATCGCCGAAAAGAATGATTCGACTTCGGAAATTCTTCGTGAACTGTTAGTTAAAGAGCTTTGAAATCTTTTATAAGAGCCGCTTGCAGAAAACATTCCTTCTTCAAATAAAGCTGCTACACCCGCACTCAAGGCACGCGATTTCTTAAATTCTTTAAGATTGGAAAGAAACTTGTAGGATGTATCCAATACACCGCCGGGTATGCTATTTACCGTTTCAGCTTGATCCGGTAAGTCGTAAACGATGTTTGGATCATAAGGAGAGGTCCATTTTGCTTGTTTGCTGCACGTGACATCAATAATTCTCCTTTCAAAGCCGTCCTGCTCATTTTGATCGATTGGCAAAAAGTCGAGCTTTGTTATGTCCACTCCACGACTTAGTTTGGTCAAACC
>NCKU01002172.1:0-20373 GCA_003675995.1 Dinothrombium tinctorium
TTCACTTTTACTTCGCAAAGTTCGCTGAGCTTTTTTTTCTTCTAAAAATACATTTTTGTGTATTGCTCTAAAGTTAAGCTGAAGAACAACGCGAACGAAGAATTTTTGCTGCGAAAAGAAGCCAAAGAAGGCTCGTGAGACCAATTTAAATTAGTTGTACTAATGTATGCTAAATTGCTCAAATTCAATAGAATTCATTTGTGGTTTCTTCAATCGAATGAATCGAGCTCATATTATGTGTATTGTCGCGCCGAAGATATAAATGACATCGTGCGATCACGAAATAGCCTGAAAAGCGCACGACGTATTCGCTTGAAAAACTTTTTTTTTGTGCTGCTTTCAATTTGGATGGCGAAAATGCAAATCCGCATCAATTTTATTCTCGTCTTCATTTCACTTTCGCTAATCGTATTCTCCGCATTCGAATGAATGCTGAATAAATTCGTAAACGAAAACTCATCATTAATTGAAACACAAAATGGTAAAATTCATGCATTTCGAGAAATTTTGAAATGAAACCGTTGCGGCGATTTTTTTATTACATGCACATGACCCAACGTTAACGCATTCGCATTATACGTGAGCTTCACGATAATTTAGCCATTTGAAAAAAAGTGGTCATACAAATGCTTTAATTTTAATGAACTTTTGTACGCAACTATAAAGTGTTAATGCGGAATATTTGAGATGCTTAATAGTAGCGAAAATTACAATTGATTAATTCTTTTAAATTATGCGTAAAAATTTCGCTTTTTTTTGTACACTTAGATGTATTCTAAACATTAAATTTTTTAAATTACAATTTCTATTTTAGGTAAACAATGGCAACGGAAATTGCACACCGTTTGATGTAACCGTTTTTTTAAAAGCAATGCTTCAGTAACTTTGATTATATAACTCACGAAGGAAGCTGCTGGTAACTGATGTCAATCGGTTCACCCACCGTTTCCGGCGCACACGAAAAATACCACAAAGCTGCCACACCAAACTTTGCTTGAAAACATTATTACATTACGAAATATTCAATTTTCAGAAGCAATGAAAGTTAATTTTGAGAAAAACAAAACTTTTGTAGATAAAATTCTACAATTGTAAACTTTCGAATCAAATTAAAATTTCTAAATTGTTTGATTTCTTCGATAAGCAACATAATTGAAAAGTAAAGATAATACACCCAAGAGTGAATGAAAGCTGAGAACTTCGCGTAGTGCTTTGAGAACATTACCACTCTAATAAGAAATGATTGAGCGAGTCATAATCTTCTCGAGTTACATAATTTCTGTGAATTACACGAAAAGAAATGTTGTAAAATAACTCCACGCCACTCATTCGTATTTCAAATCACTTTCAATTTGGCGAGTTCTAAGAAAATTCAACATTCTTGTCAAACATAATCTTCTTGTTTTTTTCTTTTCTTGCCTCACTCACTTTGTTCATACTCTGGCCGTTAAACCCGAAGTCTATTGAGTGACATGCACTGAAAGCGTGTAAAAGCGAAAATTTCAGCGAAAATTTCATGTTTACCCTTAACCCAATGGCGTGCAATATTCACCTCTGCAGTGAGGCGAGTGAAAAAGTTTCGCTTAATTGGAAAGAAAATAACTTGAAAACGCGAAAGATGAAAAATTGCTTCTATGTGCTCGCTTATGTTCTCGATGCTCGCCCCGCAATTTTTGTTTCGTCATTTCTTACTCTTCTAAAGCGACCATTTTTATTCGACGCTTGTCTTAATGTATTCACGTAAACACAAAGCATTTTTGTTCGCTTAATTCTTTTAAAGCGCTACTTTTTTGTCCCATTAATAATACATGAGAGCAAAAATACACAGCGAAAAATTGCAATAGCGCTGAGAAAAATGAAAATGAAAAAAAATTCTTCAAAACGTTAGCCATTTTCTGGTCACGGTTTTGGTTTCGAGCAGAAAAGAAAAAAGCGAAAACCGGTGAAACAAAAGTTATCCCTCATTGAACACGAAAAGCAAACGAAGAAAAATAAAGTTTGGCGCAAAAGTAGTGAAGAAAAAAAGTGACTCGCGATAAATTTTCATTGTAAAAATTGAAAATAGAGAGCGAACAACGCTTTTCGAAATAAATGCGGCGCTTGTTTCGCAATGCTTTAGAAAACAATGAAAAAATTTTTTGCTTCAAAAAAATAAAATACTCGAAAACAATTAAGTTCTAAACGTTCACACGCAGCAAAATAAGATTACGTTTATATTGTTTGTACAAATGTGAAGCGATCGCGAATTGTTTGCTTATTAAACTTTTTGTTGTACCAACTTTCGATCGATGTGCAGTCAAAAACTTTCGGCGATTTTTATAGAAATTAAAAAATTGAATAAAAGTTGTTTGAAACACTTGTTTAAATACGAGTGTCGCAAAAATGAAAACGAATCAAATGCAGTTTAGAAAAGCGAAAGAAGCGACGAATGTCGCAATGGAAGCGTTTCGTCCGCGATTCAAACAGTTCAAAACTAACAAAAAAAGCGAAAAAATGAAGTTCAGAAAAAAACGAAAACAAAGCGAGCGTTGAAAGCGGCGCCGAAAACAATCGACGGCTGAGAACGCACGGCGAGCGAAAAGCGAACGCCGCTCGAAAGCGAAGCGAATGTTTTGCTTTTCGCTAAATTTTGGTTTTCAAAAACCGAAAACAAATTTGAAGCGTGATTTGAAACTGAAACGCGTCGAAAGCGAAAAGAACATTTGTGGTTTTTGCGTTTAGATGAATACATTTAATGTGCGAATTACAAGCGATCGTTGAGTTTTCAATCGAATTGAACAAATTCATAAACATCGATTTGTTTCAACGCGGGTTCGTGCACTGAATATTACCGGTATCTCATTGCTTTCGCGTGATTTCCATTAATGTTGGCCGCTTCCCTCTCTCTCTCATTCCAGATTCTATCAGATTCGTGTTTCGCATCGAATCGCTTCAAAATTGATTCACAAAATCGAAGTAAACTTCTGCGAAACGCAATCGCTCACCTCGTCGCCGAAAAGCTCGAACAGCAGCGATTCGGGTTCGAGTAATGCCAGTCCCGCAATTGGAGGCAATATTGTCTTTCCGCAATGCATTGTCAATGGTTCTGCGGTCAGTAAAACTTTTCAAGTGATGTACAAAAATGAAGAGATACAACTGAACGATGTGATCACGTTTAAAACGCATCTTATTGTGGACGCAAGTCAATGTATCGAGCAAATTCGCAAAACCATGTTTTTGCTTGACGTCGAACTATGGTTTTCCGATCAGAATTTCGGTCCCCAGCATCACAATACAATCGAGCGTGTCTCTTCTCGTCAACTAACTATGCATTTCGATGTTTGTCGCGGGCTTCACTACAGTTTGCCCGTAATTTTCGATTACTTTCATTTATCTGCTGTTACTGTGACAATCCACGCTTCGTTAATCACACTTTGCCAACCTTTCATTCGCACCAAGCAAAAAAGCGTTAATGGAAGAGCTTCTTCCAGTTCTAATGTTAGTTATAATATTAACTGTAGTTACGACACTCTACTTTTCGGATGTTCTTTATCCGCATTGAATGCCGAATTAAGCAAAAATAACGAGGAAATTCTCGCTATACGCCTGAGAAGAGCTCAATTGATTCATTGGCAACTTTGTTCAATATTATTAACAGCAATTCTTAGTCTTCATCGCAAACTAAGGGAGTATATCCGTCTATTACCGCCATGGACTCAAGTAAAATGCCAAAGTATCGACACAAGTTTAAGATTGGACACGCTGAGTCCACTCTGCCAACGTTGCTATGAAGACTGTCTTGACATATCGCTGAGATCGAGTGGCCTCAGTCTCATTGCCTATCAGAATAATTTTCATAAATCGAAGCCGCAGAATAATGGTGCGTCAGACATTTATTCGAAAACTCCCTTCAAACCCGAAGATGTGGTGGCCGTCGTTGAATCTGACGTTTCCTACCTCTGTGGATCTGCAATAGTGATATGGCAACAATTTTTGAAAATTGTTTTGCATAATGAGAAAATAAACCAACATTTAGCCAAGGTCCATCATTTACAGAGAATTAAGCGCTTTTCAGAAGCATTTTTTGTCATCGAGAAACAGAAGCATCAGATTTGTTCCGTTTGTGATAATAATTCGTTCCTTTTTAATGAAATTAGCGATTGCCTTCGAAAATCAAATTACATTGCGAAATTACCTCACTGTGATGTAGAATGCATTCCTGCAGATGGTGACCCTTCAACATTGCCATTTATATATGAAGAACGATTTGACCAAGATTTAGACTTAAGTGAAAGATGCTCTGCTTCCTTAAGTGATATTCGAATTGAGGATAGTAATAATAGTATATTACAGAAGTCGAACTCTGAATGCATTTATCCTCAAAAGAAAAACTTGAAAGATAAACTCTTTACCAATATGACAAAAATTAACTTAAGTCATGCCAGATCAAAAGATGAATCTTCACGCGCTGATTGCTCAAGTTTTTGTTTGAGCAAGATTGAAGGACTTGGTCTAGTGGAGTCGAAAGAATCTCCTGTTTCAAAAGACATTAATGATTCTGTTACTCTACTTTCTTTCAAAAAAGTTGAGGACATTTGCTGGAATAAGGATTTTAAAAAATCAAAGGTGAAAGCAACTTACTCACTTTATAATTTTCAATCAACGAGCACAAAATCAATATCAGGAAGCGAATCATTGCCAGATTTGACCAGTGGTACTGCAGCTAACACCAATATCGATAATGGATCGCTCTCTTCACCAACTTCTCAAGAACCAGCAATTCGCAATATACGAAATCCGTCGCGCAAGTGGCATTCAAATCTTCGCAGGCTTTTGAAACCGCCACCGAAATTCAGGGATGAAAAAAATAAATACTCAACAATTTCTGAATTTCAAGGTACGGTGTATTTTCCGAAGCCACCACCGCAGTTCAGCGTTGAAGAAGTAAGCAGTGAAGATGAAGAAGAAGATGAAGTTACACCAACCGGTGAAAATAACAGCACTGATGCGACACCAACAGGAACTCGGCCATCAAGTCGAAACAAAGAAGCTCAATTTGATGATATTTTTAAAGCTGAAACAAGAAAAGAAGAAAGCAAAGAAGAGGAAAAGTGTACTATCTTAGACATGTTCAAATATGACCAATGTTTGGTTTGTGCGAAGAATAAGTGCACTTGCGAGCCATATGAAGAAGAAGCTTCAGCTGGCAGCTTGAAACGTGCATCTGCTATCACATATGATTTAATTTCGTTCGTTAAAGCGAAAGAAGAGTTCCGTCAACAGATTGCCGCCAAGACCAAAGGATGGAATTTTTACAGTGATTTTCCTAGTCTTGCCTCACGAATTCCTTACTTTCAATGTGATTCTGATCTCAGAGCTTTTAGTCCTGATGGATTGCATCTAGTCATTTGTGTACATGGTTTGGATGGAAACAGTGCCGATCTGCGTCTAGTCAAAACATATTTAGAGCTTGGTTTGCCAACAACAAATTTTGAATTTCTCATGTCTCAACGCAACCAAGGCGAAACATTCGATAATTTTGACGTTTTGACCGATCGATTAGTGCAAGAAATCACGTATCATATTGACGTCTACGGACTCAATCCGTCAAAAATAAGGCGAGTCTTTTATCTTTTCTCTTTTCTCTTGATTCTTTTTGGGCATAGATTTTGCCTCTTCAAAAGATGAGCCATTTTTACAAAGCTTTGTGTTAAAAAACGCACACTCACCGATATCATTGTCGCAGCGAAAAATGTTGACTCGTATAATCTCGAAAAAAGGATAAAAATGATTTACGTTTGAGATCGTGACTTGCCACTATTAAAAAGTCAGCTGCACTTTTTTCGCTCTTTCTCTCTCTCTCTCTCTTTCTCTTCAATCACATCGACCTGAAACATTTCTGCGCTATCTGTGCCAAATGACTTTTTTGAATCTCTGTGCACTTATCTTGAAAATTCTTTTTTATCTTTTTGATACTTCCTGCGATCATGAACCAAGATAGTAACCAAATGCATCTCGATTTCGATTTGCATTTACATTATCATTTAGGATTTCAAACGATTTTCTTCTTTTACCCCTTTTTTCAAATCAATTTAGCCGCTTTTCTGATGGCGAAAAGCATTTGCCAAAAATAATAGACTCGAAATTAATAAATATTCACTTTATCCATTTGGTTCAAGCCCATCAAGCTATTTTCTTAATTTCAAACATTCTTAAAGATTGTTTAAAGCAATCACTGCTTCTTATTTTGAATTTCAATTTGATTAAATCGAATTAATCTTAAATTTAACTTCCATTTAACAACATACTCTCATCTTGTATCATAATAACCAAATAGAATTTTATGCAATAGAAAATGAGAAATATTTATACGAAAAAATTATTATATGCACCTAAAAATATAAAATAAAAAATTGAATCTAAAAATTATCAATTTGCTTTTTCTTATAATTTTTTTATTACGTATTTCAAAAATATTTTAAATTGGGTTTTAACTAACATTTTCCTTAATTTTTTCTAAAATTTTTTATTTTTAGCTATTTTATATCTTTTGATTTTTCCAGCAATAATTTAAAAAATTTTTAAGATTTCATTTAGCTTTTGAAATCAGTTCAATTAAAGACTCAATTGAGAAAAAAGCAGAAATC
Source organism: Dinothrombium tinctorium (assembly GCA_003675995.1). Classification (NCBI taxonomy): domain Eukaryota; kingdom Metazoa; phylum Arthropoda; class Arachnida; order Trombidiformes; family Trombidiidae; genus Dinothrombium; species Dinothrombium tinctorium. The sequence continues at coordinate 6,627 of NCKU01002172.1, forward strand.
AAGAACGTCAATTTTTTCAAATCATTTTTTCCATAGCGCAAAAATATTAACTTGAACTAAATTTTACCATGTTCAACATACGTGAACATTTTCAAAAATTTCGCTAAAAATAAAAACCATAAAAAATTATCTATTTTCTATCCTAATCTGAAAAATTTTTTCATTTTCTGCTCAAAGTTTTGTCAAAGCGAACTTATTCTGAATTTCGTACCTAAGCTTAAGAAATGTGAATCTTTGTAAATCAAACAATCATTTAACCAGTGCTTTAAAGGGTTTCCTATCTTTTAACTTTTACCTAGAACTTTATTTTACGCAATTAAATATAAAATGTTGGCTTGATGCATTCAAACAAAAAGAGCTTTTTGTTATAAAATCATATTTCACGCAATAAAATATTTTCAACTCTCCAGTAATTATATTTAACTCTTTTCTCTTTATACGTCACTGAACGTTTTCATTGAGCGAAAAATTCAATTTAAAAAACTAACGATCCATAAGTAAATAGTTTATTTCGTAACCTTCTTGTTTTGAGTGCATCTTCGGACCAAATGGTCAAAATAGAAGAAACATCGAATCAATTGTTCCTTTTCACTAATTAATAGCTAATTCATTTTGTTCATTTACCTTTATTGGTAAATTCTTCTCATTACTACTATGGACAAATGAAAAAGTTTTTTTTTACAACGTAAAGCATACTTTACTGCATATCACATACCGTCAAAAATGGAATATGATTAATTTTTATTTTATTTTCACAAAAAAGTAGTTTCGAAACATTGTTAGCAATTTAATAATTTTTTATGCCACAGTGTTCAGAAACCAAAAATTAAAATTATTGAATTATATATAAAAAAATTAATGAATATTCATATAAAATTTTAACAATTTATTAGATTTTGATTTTCAAAATTATTGTAAACATAAATAACAACAAAAAATGCAAGTCATGTATAGCGTTTTTTGCAGGATAATATGCTTTTCGCCTTAAGAAACTTTTTTTTTCTCTAAAGCTCCTGCCATATTCATACAAAACCCGTATAATTAAATTTTCATAAAACATTTTGACAGGAGCAGTACTTACAGTAAGAGAAACATTTTTCTTTTTAGCTTTATCTACAACTTTCCTGTCATGATTGCGAAATAATCGGGATTTATTTTCTCGCATAAATCTCGGGCGAATACGATTATCAACCTTTTCAAAAAATGTTCACATAAAAAAAGTAATGCGTTATTAAAAAGCTAGTGATTTTTCCAGATTTTTAAATATAGTCACTGATTTGATTTGAAGCTTACAGTTTAAATAAGCGCCCAAAAATCTCCCCCTCATTAAATCTCTTGTGAAACTTGTAATTTTGGCTAGCTTTCATTTATATAAACAAAATAAAATGTAATTAAAAAAGTTTAAAGTAAATTATTATTAAATCAGATAGGCAACTTTAAAAGTTGAGATCTTTTGTCTCAAAACTACATTTTATTTGGTTAGAGATGACTGAAAAATTTAAAATTTTAACTAACCTAACCTAACAGTTATTTCTATTCTCTGCTTCTACTTAAATTTTCAACTTTAAAAAAAATAATTTATAAAAATCATTGCACGCTAATTTATGATGAAAGCAACGAAATCTTTTAAATCAGTTGATTTTGCTACAAAATAAATTAAATAACAAAAAGTTTGTAAAAAGGTAATTCATTCATAATAAACAAGTTTACCAACGATTTCTATTAACGGATTATGAAAATTGTTTCATATAAATTACTTACATTTATTACTAGAGCATTCAAAATCAGGAGAAAAAATCTAATTTCTCCGGAAGTAATCAGAATTCAACCAGGAATAATTTTCAAAATTTTCAGGAAATTAGTGTTTCAGTTGATATCAATGATTCAGCTTTTCTAAATGATAATTTTCGAAATTATCAACTTTTTCAAAATTATTTGAATGACAAAAAAAATTTTCATTTCTTTATTAATTGTAAAAACTTGAATGCACTGTACAGTTTCATCCATATTAAGTGACTACTTCTGCCTTTCGAAACCAGTTTTTTAAATGTATTTTTGCTGATTGTATAGCAAATTAATTTGAATGAAGCTATATATAATTCTAATTCTTCATTAGAAACTTTTGAAATCATCATTATGATTGAAGTTAAAAATTTAATAACTTGATTATTTTTTAACTTAAAAATAACAAATCTTTTTAAAGCCTGAGAAACTAAACTATAATTGAAACTTATTTTAAGGATTTAATTATCTTGTAAAATCCGGACATCAGGATGAATTAACAAAAGTCAAGTTTTTCAAGAAAATTTTCGCTCGAAATTACCCATTACATTATTTTATTTTTAGTTAAAATATTACTATTTTTAAATTTACTCAAGAAAAATCTTCCGAAATTTCTTTATTTTCCGTTTAATAATACATAATTATCCAGAAACTCTACCTTTTCAAATTATTTTATTAAGTTTTATATTATTTAACAATATCAAAACAAACTCTTTCACATTGCTTTTGAAACAATACGAATAATTTATTTACAACAAGCAAAGAAGCTTTGAATTAAGCGACTTTTTGCTTTTACAAAGTGTTACTTTCGAGCGTATCTCCGCTCCTCATGAGATCACACATATCTGAGTATTTTAATGCTTATCGTTATGCCTTTTACAAAAAATTGGTTACAATCCTGTGTGATCTGATTATTAGTCGAGAGACGCTCGAAATATCACTTTGTAAAAGCAAAAAATTAAAGCCTCATTGCTTGTTGTAAATAAATTATTCAAATATCAAATAAGTAAAAAAAGCGTTTGAAATAAGAATGTTAAATTCGAATACAAGACAAAGAAAATTAAATGATCTCCCAGAATTCGCCTTAATTTGTCATTTTTTCATTTTGATAGATTTAGTATTTGATGAACCTTTTTGGTCAGTTTCTAAAATAATTTTAAAATCACAAAATTAACTAAAGCTTTGACAGGTTAAAGGGTTTTACGGGTATCATGATTATATTGTGATTCATTCATTTTCAAGTCTGGGTGTAATCTTAAATTGGGTTACTCTTTATGTAGCTAATAGTTTTTATCACAGTAATTTAAAAACAAGAATCTTTAACATTTAATCTTTATTATTCTTATCAGATAAAAGTCCATAAATGAATTTTTAAGTAAAAAGTTATTTAAGAGACATAAGAACTTTGAACTGCTTGGATCTTAACAAGGTCCTGTAATACACGCGTTTTTGTTCCTCTTTCTGTTACATATAAATCAGCAAATAGTGACCAAGCTTTGTTGCATCTTTTTTCGGCTTTTTCGGTAAATGACTCTAGTTTGACACTTAATAATTTTGATGATTTTTTAACTAACGAATTTAAAGCTTTAACTTCACAGTCACATAGAGCATTGAAAAACATCGAACATGAATGCAGTAAATGACTTTCAATCAGAGTATGATAAAATGTTTTCAGTATTTTTTTGTCATTTGTACATCTAATATGTTTAAGCTGATGAAAACCAAGGTATCCTTTTTTTACATTCTTTACTTGTGACCAGTCGAAGTTATCACTTATATAAACTTGTGGTGATTTCACATTGTCAATTTCTTGAATTGATCACCTTCAATGTGGATAAAGCAATTTTCTTTATTTTTCTTTCTAATGTAAGGCTGCATTAATTTAGTTTTTTCTGCATTGAAATTCAACTTAAGTTCCTTTGCTTGCTCTATAAACTCGTTGACATATATTTGCGCTTTTTGAATACACTAGCAAATCATTATTAATTCATCAGCGTACTTTACCAAGGGTGATGAAGTTTTTAAATTTTAAACATTTTACATAAAAATTTGTAATTTAAGCTTTCAAATTTAACAAAAATAATCACTTAATCTTCTCACCAATAATTTCAATCTGTTTCATTTGAGAAAACTTCATTTATTTAAGTGTATTAAATAAGGTGTCACAAATAACTCGGATTTACTTTAATCTCTTTCACACGTTTAGAACATGTGTACATAGAATTAAAGCATATAACAATCATTTTCAAATCTCTAGTGAGATCACTGCCTTTCGTCTTTTTTGCCATTTTATGGCATTTATTACAAAAGAACAGCCATATGATTTGAAATATCTTGTATAGAAACATTTTCACAAAACGATCTATAACTTTCACTTTTCAAACAGTGAGATATTTTTAAATAAATACATAACTTCAGTTTACATAACACAAACATATGTTTTTGTCAGTTATGATGTTTATTATAATGCAGTGAATTATTCTTTCAATAGCAGGAAACTTTTGCACGTAATAGTAGAGTACTATGATTTTAAAAAGGAACTCTTGATTTTTAATTAAGAGAGTCATGAATTTTGATGAGAATAAAAACTTTTTATGTTTAGTATTTCTAAATATTAAACAATACGTTTAATAATTTGAATCTATTTTATAAAATTGAACGTTTATAAAATATTGATTCATAATTTTACGAAAAAATCATACAAAAATTGTTCACTATCACTTGAACATTATACTTTTTTGTTTTTTCCTAGTTTATACTAAGAGTGAATATCAACTTTCAGAAAAGAACATAATAAATTGATGTAATAGATCGTATTGCATTCAAAAAACAAAAAAGCTAGCAGTTAGATGCAGTAAAACGGCGCAACAAATTCGCGGAGTCGGATGTAATAAGAAAAGGAAAAATGCTGTAAATTTTCAACTTTATAGAGAATGAGTAAGTAGATTTTTATTATGTTAGTCTTATTAATTGAATTGGAAAGTTTTGAAAAACTAAGAAGGTTTTTTCATTTTCTATATGTTAAAGTTTCTTTATATGTGAAAAACTTTTGTAATTATTTTAATCATTATCATCATCATCAACATCATCATCATAAAAAAACGATTTAAATCACTTTAAAATAAAAATTTTCAACAAACAAAAACAAAAATCACAAGTTTGGTAGAATGGGTAGAATGCATTATATCTATTTACCGCAGTTTATACCTGTATGAAATATTGTTTAAAGCGACTAAATATTTAATTTAATTTTTTAAATTTCTTTCAATTTTTGATAATTGAACAGTCTTTCAGTTTTATAGTGCACACTCTTTATATTAATGTTTTGTTTTAATCAGCTTTTCTATGTCAAGAAAATGTTTTCATGCTGATTAAGTCGATCCTTTATTTTATATTTCATTTCGTATAACCTTTTAAAGCAGACCATGTGTACAAAATTGAATATAATAATTTAACAATTTTTTATTTTTGTTCATCACAACAGATTGCAATTTATTATCACATTCTTTAAGTTTATTATGTATAAACAAATAACTCGGCTTTTAAATAAATAAGATCAAATATAAAGAATCAATTCTGAATGAAAATTCAGAATTGGTTTTCTTGTATATTTTATATACATGATTCGATATATAGTAATGGCTAAAAAATGTATGTATATGATTTTTTGTGTCTATATTTAATTTTCAAATAAACCGCTTTTAATGGAGATGATAAATTATAAAGATAAGTCAATTTTCAAGCGCAGTGCAATAAATAAGTGATAAATCCGAAAATGGTCTCTTCGTAGGAATCAAACTCATACAATTTTTAATTCATCTAATACTTGGTACTTGCTACTTTTAATATATTAATTTTGTGTAAGACACAAAATATTTGACTTTACAACAAAAAATTCGATGCTCTTGAAAATTCTTCATTTATATCAATTCAATTTTTTTCATTAAGAAAATTAATAAAAACTAGCATCTGAACCCATATTAAAGCAATTTCTTTTAAAATTTCATTCTAATAAATATTTATTAAATTCAATATAAAGATGCATTAAAAGAATTCTGCTTTATTTCTCCTTTTTTGTCTGCCTAACGAGTAAATAGTAGTTAAAGCACTTTGGCTTCAATCATAAAAAAGAGTATCAATGATCAAATTTGACTTGAAGAGTAAAGTGCGTGTTGTAAAAGCAACAATTTGGTCTATCTTATTTAAGTGAAACAATAAGCTTCGTTTTTACTGCACTATAATCATTGCTGATTTGAGTGCGAATACTATCCTCAAAACTTAATGAATCGCCGTCATTTAAAACCAGATTAATGACGCAGACATGATCCTTCTTTCTCGCATTATGGCTTCATCGACATTGTTAGATTCTCGTTTTATGTGTAAAACTTCATTTTAGAGATTAATACTTAATGAGTTTTTTGTCTGTTTCTGTTCTTGTCTAAACTCCGCTAAACGAATAGAGTACTTTATTGCCTCGGAAACTTAATAGCCTTTTACAATCGTGCGCCTTGATTTGTCTCTCGAGTATATCACCATCTCGCTATGATAGTTTGCTTCGAAATTGACAATTCAAGGCTGTAACTAGGAAAAGAATAGTTTATTTCAAAATTTATTCGATCAAATATTGCGTTTTTTTCTCTTTAAACAATTTATTTTTACTTAACCCATTGTGTGTGTTTAAAATATTCAGCAAATGATGATATAAAAAAATTTAAAGTTTGGTCCATTTCCTAGCCATTTCAGAGTAAATCGATTTCTTTTTCCTCTCATGATTCATTTTTGTCATATAATTAACATTAAATATCATTTTATAAAATTTTATTAAAAACACATCCACGATAAATATTGACACAGGTTTTGCTCTAATAACAGTGCGAATATACTAAATTGCGAATTTATACATTTTTAAAAACTTCAGTCAAAAAATTTCAATATACTGTGGTGAGGTAATAGCAGATCAATATATCAAGGGAAAACTTCGAATTAAATGCTCATTAATTGATAAACAATGTTTGGCATGAATTTCTCTATTTTAAACGAAGTTTGAATGAAGAAAAAAACGCTCTATCTCATTCGAGCTACAATCAGTAAATAAATAAAAAAAATCTGCAAGCATCAATTTTTTGAAGTTGTCCGTAAATAAGTTATATAACGATTTATTGTCTTTTATTTATTCTCTTTGACATTTTATAAATATTGAAGATTTTATATGAGAAACTGTCCATTATCATGATAAAAATTTAAGCAGTTAAGGATTCATTTTTAAAACCATAGAATCAGACATAATAACACGATTCCATTCAAGATCAATATCATAGCAATACCGTCTTCGTGAGTATTATTAGTATTACATCATTGTACCCCATTATAAAATAAAAAAATGAGCCTTCGTTCTGATGCTTTATTTCTTAGCTTAAGTAAAACCTTTTCTTTTTGTGAATTAATTTGAAGAAATGATTTAATGAAACATTTTGCGAAAGCATCAAGAGTAATCTCTTAAAAAATGACATTAAAAGTAATACATTTTTTCGCAAAGTACTTTCGAGCTAAACATATTCTAAACTGTGCTAAACGTACGAACAGAAGTTGAATAATAGTTTTTCATTTTGGTTTTTAAACAGTAAAATATTAAAATGTTTTATAATTTTTAAGCGAATCGATAAACGCTCATGCTTCTTTTAGAGATGAGATGAATGAAAATTTTGAGATTCAAAAGAGAGCGTAAATCGTTATTGAAAACGTTTTTCAAAATTTTGACTCTTTTGTGTTAAAATTATTTTTCGTTGCGAATACATGTAAATCGAATTTTCTTTTAATCGCATATCGATTACATACTAACCTATTTTATATCAGCACTGTCTAAAAAATTTTCATACAAATTTTATGCTCGAAATGATATAGCACTTTGAGTTTTAAGATGTATAACCATTTTGTATAAGAGTCGAGAGCAAATCGTTTTCGTTGCATTTTTTGAAGTTATTTGAAAGAGTAAATGTCAATAAATTATAAGAAACATCATCTCGACAATATCATACACTCTTATGATCCTCTACTTCTCTGAAACTCTTCTCGCTTTTTTTGTTTTTTTGAAAGGTGAAATATATTCCCTCTGTGTTTGATTCCATGCTTTGCTTCTCTCTCTTTTGTATTCTTTTGAAAAATGAGCGAATGTCAAATGATGTTAACATTTACAATAGTGAATGAAACAAAATATTTTCAATTTTTGTTGACTTACATTTAACTTAACATTTCTATTATTGATTCTTTTCTTAAAAGCACGTTTTTCAAGTAAATTCTTTATAGAAAGTAACACTTGAGTGATTTTTATTCACGACCATTCACAATATTCATGGTTTTCACGTTTTCTTATTAGCTTATTTACAGATAAGGCTGAAAATGACAAACAAGTGAAGAAATTCGCTTAAAAGAATTTTTGGACGCATTCAAGCGCTTCTTTTATTATTCAAGAACTAAAACTCAATTTTAAACTTTTGATATTGAGCATAAATTCTATCCTGATTTATTCTAGATCTTGCAATTTCCTGCAAAAAAATCCTTCACATGAAAAACTTCAAAGTTGAAACCTCTTTTTAAACAGCTCATCGCATTGATATTAAAACTTTACCTAAATTCATTTCGGGATCCTCTTTTAAACTTGTTCTAATCCTTTTCTTACAAACAAATAAAATTGAATTTCATAACTTTTTAAAGAATTAAAAGAAATCTTTTCCATGCGATTTATAATTTTTGAAAGTTAACAAACTGCTCATATTGATTATTAGCTTTTTTGTCATTATTTTCCAATTGCTTTTTATGTTCTAACCATTCTATTTTAAAACAAAATTGTAGCCTAACGACTTATAGAGTTTTGAAAACTTCAAAAATTTCTTTAATGCAATGCTTCCTTCTAATAGAGTTGTGGAAATTGTGTATATTCTAGATTTTCTCATTCTTTTATTACTTATGACTTACATATTACATATAAAAGTAATATGGCAATTTTATGTTTATTGATTACTCTCAAAATCTATATCCATATTTTGTCTCACATCTATTAACAATTGGCTTTTTCTTCAAGCATAGCCAGTTGCTTGAAAAGTGCTTGTAAAAGCAGACACATTTTTCCCAAGCACTTTGGAAATAGCTATCATTTTTTGCTTTTAAAAAGCTTTATAGTACAAGGTGATTTTTTTAAACTATAAAATTTTGAATGTTAATATCTCTCTGATTAAAAGCGCTAAAATTCTGAGAAATGCACTATGCAGCAAAACAATACCTCAAAAATTTAGAGGTGGACATTTTTTCAAAAGAATACATATTCGGACAACAAAGCCGCGAAATCGAAAATGATGCTTAAATTTGAAGAAAGAAAGATTTTAGTGAAGCTTTATCATAAATATGAGTCAACAAGCTTTGTGCAGAGTTAATAAAAAAAATCATTTCCTCATAGTGAAACTCTCTAAGATATAAGATATCAATCTCTATCTCTCGATAGAGATATCAAGAGATCTCTAGATATAAAATTTCAATGAAAAAAATTGAAAAATGGGCTCGGTAACCTATATCCCGCATAAGCGGTTAAAAGCGGTTTTGACGCCCGAAAAAGGATATGATGTTAATGAAAGTTTTTCAAACACCTGAAAAAACCATTGTGCAAACGTTCCAAGCAGTTTGAAATCTTAGCAATCCTTCTGCCGAAAACGGCGCCGATTCCCGCTCAGAAACCAAATCGGGCAATCTCGGTATACGCAAAGATCATGTCTGAAGGAAAATGATTGTAATTGATATATTTATTATATCAAAGCGGAAACATTGGCTATAAAAAATTTTCACAAAGGAGGCTTGATTTCACCTGTCCAGTCACTCAAACGCACAAACACCCGCACTGGAGATAGCAAAAGACAAGCGGAACCAATTGAATTAATTGAGGTACTGTTGCATATTATGAAACCAGGAGTGTGGTGCGTGATACCTTAGAAACTAATTAAAGTCGTGTTTACTTCACGTATACGATAACCGCCTTGCGGTATTTCCAAATTTTGACCGAATTCGATGGCAATTTAAAGAAATCCGATGCGACAAGTCTTTTTTCAACAATTTAGGGTTATTTAATATAATGAAAGTGTCTGAATGATTGCCATTTTAAAACATGGCTTAAAGGTTGTCATAATGGGTCAAAATTTCGTTTGGGTTGACCGCTATCCTGATTTGACGCCGAATGACCTTTTTATTGGGTGTTTTTTAACGTTAAAGCGTTCTCACGCAATGCTTTGACTTAGGAAGAGCTTAAGCGCTCGAAATCTCTTGAAATTTCATAAATTTCCACAGGAAGAGTGGAAAAAGATATTAAAAATAAGAAAAAACGGGTAATTGCATGATAGGTGGGCATAATTTCATCATTTTTTGTAATAATGATCTTTAGGATATATTCACTCATTTACAAAAGAAAATCTTTATCTTTTCATAAACCTGACTGATTTATTAGCTCTTAAACTTTTATAGTTTTAAAAAATCACCTTGTAATTAGAATTACAGGCAAACAAAAATTGGCTGAAGGTTTAACTAGTTTAAAGCAGAGCAATGAATTTTTTTTTTCATCATGTCTAATTCATTAGCGAACAAATTGTTTTTATGCGAAAGTCAATAACTTAAAGCTTCGTTAACTAAACACTTCGTTCGTATCGTTATTTTAAAATTAACTTAATTGATTTGCTTAAAAACCAGATACACTATTTACTACTTCTGTTTTAAATTTGTAATATTTTTCAATAATTTAAAAATAAAAATTTCAGAATTTCATTAAATATTCATGATTCCATGTCTAATGCGCAATATTTGACCCTATTTCATAACAAATGAACGTCTTCGCGTTGCTTATAAACTTTCTTGAATAATAAGAATTCATGATTGTTTTGACTGAATGAAAAAATTGAAAAACTATGCGATGCTGTGCATTTTTGCGCTTCATTTTTATCATTTTACTGCATTGAGTTTAGATTCGAGCATATTTGAAAGTGTAACTTTATATTCATACTTAAGATTTGAAGTGAAGTTGAATAGCGTTTGATTTGAAGTGGACGTATTTTTAGGTCACAGTTTTAAATAAACGTAAAATTACATTATTCCATCGCGAAAAAATATTGTGCAAACTGTAGTTTAGAGTGCGCAATTCGTGCAAGAAGTCATTTCTTGAAAAATGCTCCAATGTTTAGGAGTGGAACAATAATGACACTTTCATTCTCAGAGACAATTCTTTGCATCGTTTCAGCATTGAAAACGGAAATGCTTTCTCTTTTCGCTCACTTTCTGCAACAAGATTGTTATTCATCTTTTCATATGTATTGTAATTTAAGCATAATATGCATTGAGTTCAACTTCGAACTAGGCGAACAGCGAAGTGATGAATGTGAAATCAATTCATCATTTTATCTTTCGATTGCATCGCATTTCCGTGTCGACGTCAAAAAAATGGACACTCTATTTTTGCAAAGAAAAAAGATTGAAGCGAGTTAAAACGACGAAGCTTAATATTTCTGCTAAGTATTGCACTTGATTCGCACCTATTGTTCGCGAATCTCATCATTCTCCATCCTCGTTTACTTTACTTTGCACTATCTCTGCATACCGCACGGCTCCACTTCTCTTCTAAGCCTTCATAATTATTTGTTGATGTTGCAAGCATCTTTCTGTATAATCTTCGTTCATATTTTATCTCCACTTGAAATGCGTAATATTATCGCCCTAATGACTTATATATAATAAGTGAATAGTTTAAGTTTTGTTTGTAGAAATATCTCTCTGCTTCAAATTTGTAAATGTCACATTATAAATGTCCACATTTTCAGTGCTAATCTAGCGATAATAAAGAAAGAAAGCCGATTTTCTCGCTGCTTATGCTTGCAGTTTGTTCGCCAAATTTGCTTCCTTTTTATAAAAGAAAAGCATTGATCGAAACAACTATGTGAGAGTGAGAAAGTGAATGTGACGAAGAAACAGCGGTGTTGTATCGATCTCCCGTTTTTCTTCACTTTTGTCCTCATTTATGGACAGAGAACGAAAGAGAGAAGCAGCAGCTGCTACCTGTTCATTTATCAATTTTACACTTTCATTCACCTCCTTTATTTTTTCGTTTCAATATTTGTTTGTACACATAACGATCGATGTGTGTCGCGTTTCCCCGAAAGCGAGCTTCACCCAAACATCGATTTTTTAAAATTTACTTTAAATGAAAATACGATTGAGAAAATTGAAACTGAGAGAAAAGTCTTTCAGATTCGAATCGATGAGTCTAAATTCGCTCTTTTTCATGCATCTTTTTTTAGTCGAAAATGAAAAATAAGATTTTATGTGAAACTCATGTTTCTGCTTTTGCTTGCCAAAAACTAAACTCGTATTCTTCGTTTAATTACAGCTTTATTGGCCACTCATTGGGAAACGTAATAATTAGAGCAGCATTAACGAGACCACAGATGAAACAATGGATTCCGAAATTGTACACGTTTCTCTCATTGTCGGGACCGCATTTGGGCACCGCGTATAACAGCAGTGGTCTTGTCAATATGGGTATCTATCTCTTCTCTGCTTCTGTCGCAATCCTCTTTAACGACGTTGGCACATTTTTTCATTTGCAAAAAGAGCACTTATCAGTTTTCACAAGGAAATGCAGTAAACGATACATGCAACAGTCAAATTAATTGCGATTTGTTTTGACGCTCTCTTACATTAAGCGAAATCTGCGCTTATTTTGCTTTCTCCGCGATTACTTTATCGCCCATCATTTGTTATCGCTTTCATTTACTTCTTTTTTGTCTGTTTTTTATTTCTGCTCATAATAAGCGTAACATTAGTGTTATTAAATATTCTCTCGCTAACACAGGCCTATGGTTTATGCAAAAGTGGAAAAAATCAGAGTCATTGTTGCAACTGGCAATGAAAGATGCATCTGATCCTCGGCAAACGTTTTTATACAAACTCAGCTCGGAACCCGGCCTCGAATACTTCCGTCACATACTGCTTTGCGGCTCATCACAAGATCATTATGTGCCCATTCATTCAGCGCACATCGAACTGTGCAACGCTGCACTGAGCGATTCATCCATCAGTGGTAATTACTGCGATTTTTTCAAACCCGCGATTTTTTCTTAAAAGCAGTCTGTGTGTTGTAGACCTTTTTCAAACAAATCATAAATTTCCTTAAGTTGCGAATTCCAATTTTTTTCTCTTAACTCACATTTTGATATGTTTTGCAAAATATTGCTTTGTTTGCAAAAACGCTTTCATATTTCTTTTCGCTCGAAGCAATTCGATTTTTCAACAATTTTACTTAATTTGCTTTTATGCCACTTTCTTGAAAAGATGAGTTCTTGTTGTACAAAGTTCATTATTTGCGAATTAGCAATTCAAATAGCTGTAAGTTTTGGATAAATTAAATGTCAATGTCTGATATGCCCCGCATTTGCAATTTTCTTCTCTCGATGCGATTCTAAATTGTTTCGCGTTTTAGAAGATAGTTTGATAGCGTTCGTTTACTTTCTGTCAAGAGCGAAATTTAAAATTCATTTAACTTGCCCATACTAAGTATTCATGCGAGTGCTCTAAAAAGTAAATTGAATTTAACGCACACAAATATCGTTATTCAGTTTATTTATAGATCGAAACATTTCAAAATGATGAATTTTCATCATAGACATTTTCAACTTTAACACCACAAAAAATACAATGAATTAATGGAGGTTAATATAGTTTTATATGTTTTCCCGTTTTTATTGATAAAAATTATAAAAACGATAAACGTGAAAATGAAATCTGATTTTCAAAACACAGAAATTAAAAATACAGCCACTTGTCGATAAGAATATATCGTTGAACATTTTAAAATAACCTCAATCGTTGAATTTTCGATTATCCTTGCAAATTCTATCAATTCTATAGAAAGCGTGCCGCATTGCTTCACAAAAAAATTATA
>NCKU01002173.1:0-20366 GCA_003675995.1 Dinothrombium tinctorium
AAAAAAATGGGATAAACGAAATTAAGCTAAACAAGGATTGTATGAAACAGCGAGTATTGATCTACAAATAAAAATCGTAAATGAAATATGAAAGCAACAATCTCCGGAATAAATGTGTCTGGCTTTTCGCAAATTAATGAGAAGGTGAAATTGTATTACAAAAAACTTTCAAGTTACATGGAAGAGTTTAGAGAGAGGAGCGTGGTGTTTAAAAGTGCACGGCTAATTTGACGTGTAATATGTGTTTGTGTGCGTGTGTGTGTGTGTATGTTGCTCGCTGTCTGAAACTTTTCTAAAAGCGAAAGCAATTAAGATTCGCATTGTTTGCTTCTTGTTTTCTTGTTTCTGAACTCATAAAATGTGAAAAAGTGAAATGATTTCTCTCGTACTTTTTTTCGCTTCCGAACGCATTACACACTCTTAAAAGTGCAGATGTTTCGCCGCGATCTTCTTTCTCGCTCTCTCTCTCTCTCTCTCTCTCTATACATACGCATCGAAGAAGAGGCTGAAGAAGCTGAAGCGAAGGAAAAAGCTTTTTGCAGCGAAAACGCTGTTTCGAAGCTGTTTATTAGAAGCAAACGCACTACGCGCGCTAAAAATAGTAATCGCATTTCACTTTTTTCTCGGTTTATAGTGAGTCGAGCAGAAAACCATTTTCTCTCCTTTTTCTTGCTTTTCTTCGCTTCTTTGCTTTTTCTCCGCAAAAATTGACACGAAAAACGCGAATTGACATTTATTGCGGCGTGTAGTTTGTGTGTGCAAAAACAAGCGTTTTTTAATTTCCGCCATCAAACATATAAACACATCGCAGAATTGTGTACTCTGTTCGCCTCTGCTATTTACATTTTACACAACAAATACATTTCTCGCTCTCTAATCTAGCGCTTCTTTCGCTTTCTTTCTTATTTTCGCTCCGAATCCAATTCCGAATCGAGCATTCTTTTCACTGCTCAGCGCTCAGCGAATATGATGAAGATGAAGTTGAGGAAGACAGCGCTAATCGATTGTCGAGACTACACACACACACATACACACACACGCACACTATAATACGTAAACCATTCATCCATCCGCTTGAAAGCTTCGCAGCGATGGTCGTCTCTGCTTTTTGCTCGAATGTAAAGAAAGAAAGAGGCGAGAAAATATGTATCCGAAAAACAGGCGAACGTCGGTACTACACTCAAACGCCATAATTTGTTAGAAGTGTTATATTCTTTTTGGCTGTCGGGCTTCTGAAGCGACGACGATTCAATCACGGGTCCCGCTAACCGATGCACATGTGGTGCGCACCACTACTGTAACAGCCTTTTTTTAAGGGTGAGAAAATGGAGATTAAATTGCAACTGAGAGTGGCTTCAAGTGTGGCTTAGAACTCTAAAGCCCAAAATCCGGTCAAGTATTGGGTTGGTTTAAACACACACAATTGCTTTACATTATACAAACGGTGTTGTGTTTGCATTTTGCCTGTTAAGTATTAAAAGAGACCACACAAAATATAAAAGCGTTTATCGCTTTCAATCGCAACCCGTCATCAATCCATCAGCTTTACAATGAAAACGTTTACATTTCTGCAAAAGAGATGAGAACGCACCGCATTCGCCTCAATGGTCGCATTTTTAATCTCCTCTTTGTGCTCGCAATTCCTATATTCATTCGCTGGTGTTCAGTAAAATGATGATACGTTTGCTGAATATCTCACCTCGAATTCGCGCCTCGAACAGAGCAAAAAAATTTGGTAAACACTTCAAATGCGAGCACTTCGCTCACTGAATATCTTTCTCTCGGTTCTCATTTGTTACACTTTCAACTCGAGCCTTTTTTCTTCACTCAAAATACAAATCGTTTTTAAAATTCGAAAAGATAAACGCAACGCATAGATAAGAGCTAAATTTATTATTTTCGAGCAATTAATCAAGCAAATCTCGCGACAATTTGTAAAAAAACTTCGACAGTGTGCGCGTCTTCGTTAGAAAGGAAGGGTTCGCTCCAACTTCTTCCTAATCACTCCGTTCCTTGACTCCTGCTTAAGCTTTGTTCGTGCAAAAGCTGGAAAGCAAAGCAAATCCAATGCGTGGTGAATGAATGACTGTGAAATTTTCTTATTTTTCCGCAACGTGTGCCCGACTCGAGTGCGTTTTGGAAGCCTTTCATCGTGGAGGTCGCGCGAAATGATTCTCTCTTCAGGACAATACGCTTAGCAGCTGTGTGAGCGGTTCGCTTGTTAACGCTCGTTTTATGGATGGACACACATGTGCATCGAGCTTCAATTGGCCTCTCGCCTAACGCGACTGCAGACCGACACTATTTAGAGAATGATTAACAAAACGGAGCCGCACTTCGGTGAGTTTTTCCACTGCTTTTTAACGAATATCGCGAGAGCGAACATTTTCAACTTCGAGTATTTGCTTTTCAACGAAATCATTTCTTATATTTCATTCTTAACAAGCTGCAAAAAAAGTTCCAAATTCTCATTTTCGCTCTGATTTAACCTTAAAGTAAAAATATGTCGATTTCGGGCAGATACACTCTTTGCAAGAGATGAATTTGCTCTGCGCTCAAAAGTGATGTTTATTTTGATTTTTCTTAAGACTTTTAAATATACTTTCCTTCAGTTTGACGAATTATGTTTTTTCAGTTTTACGAAATGAATTATTATACTTTTTCGCGAAAGAAATTAAATGAATGTTATGTGTAGAGTAGGGATTTACTTGTAAAAATCGTTTTCATAAATTGTGATTAACTCAGTTTCGCGCTTAAATTCTTATTCCAAGAAAAGCTTTTGCTTTGAATTCGCTTCAAATCATCGAATAAAACTAACTTATTACTGTGAACGAATAAATTTTAAACACTTTGCATAGCGTACGCTAAGTGCAATATTAAATTTTATTTTGTCGAGTGTTGCGCTGAAATATGAAACCAGCGAAGTGAAAGTGTTAAGGCAGTTCATTGACAAGCGATTACAAAACAAGGTAATCAAAATATAATCAAATTTCTTCACCAAATCGCGATAACATTGTATCGTTTGCATCGTTTTATCGTTAATTTAGCAGCGAAAGATGAGACTTCGCTCTTCAAAACAAAATTCGAATGCATTGAAAGGTATTAAATAATTCGCTCATTATGTCGTTAAGAGAAGAAGTTAAATTTGAGCTGCTATTCAACACTTCTCTGAACTGAGCGAATTCCAAGAAATAATGAAAGTCTTGGTGTTGAAAACTAATTTGTTTCTATTTTGTGGATTCAAAACAAAAAAATATTTATGAGCTTCGCTTAACAATGAAGTAGATTTTTCAAATTCTATGATTAGTATACGCAAATAGGTTTATGCAAGCTTAACCTTATTTCAATTTTTCTATGCGTTCGTCATTGTTACTTTTAATAAACTGGATGAGGAGGTAAATTGAATTTCTAAACTTTTTACTTATTTTCTTTTTTTCAATTTTCACTTTCACTTTTAGATAGCGAAAAATAGCTCGAAAATAAAAAAACTGATCTATACTCGTTTAAAAATATGTTGTTAAAAGCTAAGTTTAAAAACTGTTGCGAAATTTCAAAATTTTTTCACTTTTGATTACTTTAGAATTGAACAATGCTTGTGAAACAGTTCTCAACGAAGATGTTGAGCCTAAAGAATTTCTCCGGTTGCGAGATTTTATCACTGTTACCATTTGCCTCGTTTTTTCTGCTACATTTTCAAAATGCCTAAACGCTTTCGAAGACTATTAAAAAAATTTATCGAATACTAGAAGTTTTAACTGCTTGTAAATAACGTCTTTTTACGAGTGAACATTTAACGCAGCAAATATATCAAGATTTATGAGCACAGATTTCAATTAAAACTATGTTTATGGCTTCTTTTTTGAATTTTGAATGAGCACAGATCTAATTTAATGCATTGAATTTAACACTCTGTTTCTTGGCTCTTATTCTAGTCTCATTTCTTGTGCTTATAATTTGAACTAAAAAAAAAATAATTTCTCAAACTAAATTCCAAGGGAATTAACGAATGTAAATGATACAAAAACTAAATTTACACATTGTATTATTTAGTTCTCACACATACAGGAGCAGTTATATCAAAATAAATTCAAATATACAGAGTGAGCAGAAAGTTTCGACTGGAATGGGCTTAAAACGTCACATAGCGCATATCGTTAGATATCATTTGTTATTATCATGTCTTTCGCGCATTCCTCCTCTCATTTGAAACTTTCCGTTCACTCTATAAGCGTCCATATTAAACATACGTTTTCACTTTACGAACTTTTGAGTTTAAGTATTGATAAATAAACAAATCATCGAAAAATGTGAGGTAAACTTTGTCCATTTTCTTAAAAGCAATTCTAAGAAAAAGTATTTTTATAAGTAAGCTCACATTTTGAGAAACAGGATCAATGAAACACGAGCCTTAATCAAATTTTTCTAAAAGCCACAAAGCTTTAGACAGAAAGAAAACGAAAAATTAACAAAACGATGCTTTATATAATTATGAACTCAAAGTTATCGAAAATGTTGCAAGAAAGAACTCTTAAAATAAAACTTTTTGGCAGCGCAAAAATAAGAATGTTACCAGACTCTGTGAGCTATGTTAAAGCTTAAGAGAATGAATATTAAAGCTTCTGTACAGAAAACCGTTTCGGTTTATAGGAACAAACCAAAAAAGGAGCTTAAAAAATTGCCGAAAAAATTCATGAAAAATTAGATTTTGTAAAAAAAAAGTTCAAAACCCTCATTGTTAAGATGACCTGCTAAATCTAGAAATTTTAATGTTCTATAAAGAATATTATACGAGATGCACGAATATTTTCAATGATAAAGAATAGTGGCTAAAATTACAAATGTAAAAGAAAAATTTGTTAGTGCTATCGAAAAATTACATTTAAATTACAAAAATTTTTCTAAATTGTGTCCAATATTTCATTTAGCTTCCTTATTCAAAAACTTATGTCCTCTCAACGCTCACTTATGTGATGATTTTCAATAAGATTTTTCTAAATGAATCAAAAACTTTTGCTTTTCATTTTGGTCTTTTGAGCCTTAGAATGTTCAATTAGCCCCCAAAAATTTTTAATATTGAATAAACATCCATAATGAATCAAACACTTTAGTATAGCTTGCTTTTTTTTATAATTTTTGTGTTGAAAGATTATTTTTTTTATTAAAATTCTCCCATCTTGATTAAGGGTAAGCGAGAATTTAATTTATAATCGAATTCATTTCGATATGGGTTTGGAGTACTTAATAAAAGTTTGTTCAAGTTCAATTCGTACACCCTTTTTGTTTTCTATTATTTTATTTATTGTCAATATAAAAACAACATTAAAAATATAATTTAAGCAAATAAAGTACAATAAAATAAATTGATTGTGTTAAGTGATTTAAGATATAAAATTTTTTAGATTGTAGCTGAAAAGCTGAGATAACAGCTCCCAAATCGTACATTAATATGGCCTAGAATGCTAGCTGAATCAAAATTCAAATATTCGCTCTATCTCTGAAAAAAATTGATTAGTCAGGATAGAATCAGAAATAAATAATGAATACAACAAGAAAAATGAATTTAAATAGAACTTATAAACATCAAAATTTTATGAATGGCATGGCAATAGTGATTCGCAATAAACTGTGAAACGAGAGTGAAAATTGAGCGTGTTTTGCTATTTAAATTTTATGTGTTTAAAAAAATTTAAAACGATTTCACTTTTGAAAAAAAAATCGTCGATTTGCAAGCAGATTACTATCGCTTGTATAGGTATTGTGTATACAATCAAAACAAAGTACTACATTTCTTTTTCAGTGTAACAAAATTTTTTTTAGCATACATAACATAAAGTACCCGAGTGTTGAATTTCTGCGTCTAAAACTGTGTCTAAACTTCGCTTAATTTCCCCATGAAATACGAGATGTTTGAATTTTTGCATTCGAAATATGGTCGTCTGAGCGGTAAATGAAATTGTGAAAATTGAGTGCGAGATGCAAATAAAAAAGCAAGTGTATCATTTTTCGCGAGCGACTCGCAAAAAAATTGTCGCGGTTTTATTTGCTCGTTTTCACAACTCTTAATTAACAAATTATTAAATTATTTAATTATATGTACAACAAAGAACACACCTCTTCGCACGTTTTTCCTCTACGCGTTCGGCAACAGCAAACGAAGTGTTTCCATCTTTTTGCTCGACGAGACACTAAAAACTGTGTTCAAACTTTTCACTTACTCAAAAAAAAGTTTTTCTGACTTTCATTCTTAAAATTTTCTTCTTTTTTTTCTCGAAACTATTACAACTTTAATCTCATATGGACTTTGTATATAGTTTAAAGTTTATATTGACTTTGCTTTTACCGAATGAATTCTTTTCGCTCTCTTCTTTCGCCGAATTTCATTAAATAAACGTTGATTTTAAATATTTTCTTTGAAAACACTGTGCTTTATGATTTGTATATAAAATGTGTTAAGTTTTGGTTAAAAGTGGATTTTAAAAATCGAAAAAATTAAAAATGAAAATAAAATTTTGAAATAAAAACACGTGTACGTAGTTTCTGAAAAAAATGTTTGTCCTGAATTTATCACTTAATATCTGATCGCTTAGAAACGCATCGATGCATATATTATTAGATAGGCCCTTTCGGAATAAATTCACTCAATTGTTTTTCTTGTGACGATTTTATTGGAAGTGGGTCAAGCTGCTTTTGTGTTAGTTTCAACAGAAAGATGTGAGAATCAAGTGTTAAATGATAAAAATCATTTTTGAAAAATGTTAAAAGCAAAAGCTAACAAGTGAAATAAGTGAAATTTTTCTCACATTGTATGCTGAGACATGGAATAATATGAACTTCTGCTATGCATATTGGTTGCTAGCTGTTCATTCGGTCATCGGTGAGTTAGAGACCACAGTTTGTCGCATTTTCTTATAACATTTCAAAACGGTAACATACAGTTGAGTGTCATTGCAAACAGAAATGCACATTGGGATGTTATAAGTGTAATTACACGAAATTACGTTACGTTATTTTATGTAATTTACAAAATTACACTTTTTCAGTGTAATTTTACACTTTTTTTGCGTAAATTAACACTTAGTGTAAATAAATTTTGTCAAAATGTGAATTAAACAAATGACCATTACATATCACAGACGGAATACAGAATGATGCAATTAAATCTATGGTAAAAATGTTTCAATGCTCCTGATAAAAAATTAACTGACTTTAATCGGATTTTTTTAAAGCTTTTTTTTGATGAACTTCATGTTGATTGCTTGTAGAAATAACTAGTTTATAAATAATAATTTTTTTATTTTAGACAATTTATAAAAAATTTGCAATAAAATATAATAAATAAATATGAGAAAAAATCTGCATCAAAAAGCAAATTCGATAAAAATTTATGATGATGGTCACATGTAACATTAAACCATTTTTACCATCGCACCCATATTATAAAGTTTGCATAAGAATAAAACTTATCACGATCGACATGTGCATAAGAACACTATGGATTCTATAATAAAACATTTAAATCTCTATTAAAATGAACTTTTTTAAAGAAAAGATCTTCTCCATTCTAATGGTTCTCTTGTAAAAAGAAATATAAAATCGTCAGTAGAACATTCAACGTGCTTTTTGTATTTAGCCTTTTTAAAGAATTTGTTTTTTAATGTATCTGAACAAAAAACAATTTTTACTTAAAAATTGTGTTCAATGAAAGATTATGATTATGATGATGATGATGATGTCGATAGGTTTTTTGCTTAATTTTGAATAAAAACTATTTTACATTATTTGACGTAATTTTACACTTGAAATCGTAAATTTACGTAAAATTACAGTTTCATTTTTTTTAGTTTACGTGAAATAAACATCTTAAAAAGCAAATTTTTTAAACACAGTCTTTTAAATTTACATTTCACAATTTGATGAAAGCGTTTTACTTTCTGCAAAAAACACTTTCACCGCGCGCTTTCGTGTAAACAATATTTCACATATAGCAAAAACATTTTCAATTTTCGCAGCATTATTTCACCGTCAATTTGCAAACTCAAATTGGCCATATTATTTGTGTGAAACAGTTAAAAATATTCTAAATAAGTAAAAAATAGTCATGAACAAGGCTGGAATTTTTCGGGATTTCCCGAAAATAACTTGTGTTAATCTTAGGGAAAATCACTAGGGAGTATTTATTGATATAAATAGAGTGTATAGGCATAATTTAATTTTCCCGAATTTAGACATTCTTCCCGAAATTCCCGAAAACTTCTTTTTATTTCCCGAAAAAATCATTTATCTGGCTTAAAATATCGATTTTCTAATGAAAAAGTGCTTTGAAGACTGATTCTTTACAGAAGTAGCTTTGCAACACAAATTTACTATTTGTTTGTGATGATAAATTAATCGAAATTGCAATTATCGTCAAAAAATGAGGAACCTTCGATTTCGGCGAATACTTAAGAAAAAATTATGTTTAAGTATTTCTTGTTTACAGCTAAACACAATGAATAATTCTTCGAGTAAAATTACACCTTCATTTTAGCCATCGATTACAAGAATATTGACCATTTGCTCGGCAACAACCATATTTTTAAACAAAAACAAAACATAAATGATAAAACAAAATTTATTTGCGAAATGAAACTCTATCACAGGCAAATGCATTAATTGTAAAAACTCGAAAAATGACTCGTCACTAAGTCTTATAAACATTCTGGCAATAGAGTACTTTTGAAAATATTCTGCCTATGAAATTTCTAGAATTAAACCTCTTGTAAAATATACGCAACTTTTTTTATACAGTCTTCAAATTATAAAGAGAGCAAAATTGTTTATTTATTCTTATAAGCATTAATGTGTTTAGCCCTAAACAAGGCAAGTCGAAATGCAAATGCTTTTCTCATGTTTGTGCCGAAATTCAAGGTGGTTCATTTCTTTGATGGTAAGTATAAATTTGCTTTGAAGACTTTTCGACATTGTATTGTGAGGGATTTTCTTGTTAGAGGGCAATTTTTAGCTTTTTTCAATAAAGTTAATACTTCATTGAATTTTGTAAAATTTTTTATTTTTAATGAATAACATCAAAATTAATGATTTTTATGTTCCCGAATAATTTCCCAAAATGAATCTTTTCTGTTCCTGAATCCCGGCCGAATTTGGGCTTTTTTATTTCCAAAAAATCCCAGCCCTGGTCATGAAACTTAAGATATTTGGTCAGTTAGTTGTGAAATGGGATCATCTTTGTAACCAAACTATGATCAAACATATCAGCAACCGTATTTCCGACGGTATAATCGACAAAACAACGTAAGAGATGGTTGCTGATATGTTTGATCATAGTTTGGTTACAAAGATGAGCTCATTCACAACTAACTGGCCAAATATCTTAAGTTTCATGACTATTTTTTACTCATTTAGAATATTTTTAGTGTTTCACACAAATAATATGGCCAAAATGAAGATACCCTTTGAGTTTACAAATGATGGTGAAATAATACTGAAAAAAGTGAAAGGCTATCATCAAATTGTGAGATGTAAATTTAAAAGACTGTAATACATAATTTAATCGCTTTTCACTCATTTCATTTCATTATTTTTTCAAAATTCATATAATAAATGTATAATTAACTTGTGTATAAACACCTCTTGTGTAGAGGTGATTTCAGTGTGATTTGTTGGGGTTTATAAAAAAATAATAATTAAAGCGACATTTATTCTTTATTTAACGAGAACAAAAATTTAAAGCATTATCGCTGGGACAAACGTTTTTTTTTCGAAACTGTATATTGTGATTTGAATTTCGCTAATTTTGCTCGTTTTCACACTTAATAAACTTAATTAAAAATATGTCGATGCATGCGCTGCGATTTTTTGAAATACATGAAATTTTCGCTTAAGCAGCAATTGTTCGAGTCGATGGCATAATCGATAAGAAGATAATATTGAGCGTGTTCTCATTTTTGAAAATAAATGAAAGTTTGTGCACGTGACGAACAAAAGTAGTGCTCATTACTATTATGGTGGTAAAGCCACACTTCAATGAAAAATAAATTTTATAGTGTCCACTGTAAAAGCATCCAAATTTGAAAATTAATAACTAATAATAATAGCGATATGAGTTTTATGAACGCTTGTCAAAAGTTTTAATAATTTAGATGTATAAAAAATTAATCGTGATGATCTTTCACAAAATAATGCCTTTGAATAGTCTCTAGACAATATTAAAATTTACTTTCAGCAAATTACTAGTTTTCAAGTTACTAATTTAGCTGAATTTAAAAACAAATTTCTTCAGAGTTCAAGGAGTCAAGCTGACCTTAAAAGCAATGGAAATTTTATGAATTTACAAGTTCTTGAATATCAAATCTTTTCATTTTTGCTAGAACTCGAACGGAATCATTGAGAATTGTTTCAATTTTACATAAAATAAAAAGTTCAACAAACACATAAGATAAAAAAATTCTGATGAAGTTAGAGGAATTCTTTTAAAAATAAAATAAAATAAAACAAAAATTAGACTTTTAATTTTATTCTGGGCAGGAAGGTCACAAATTCTTAAATTTGTTTACTTTTGCTTAAATTTTCGAGCTTTTACTCTTCTTGAGGTATAATTTGACAATTTTAATTTAAATTAATTGTAATTTGTTTGAATTACTTAAAACTTATGTATTAAACTGATTTTTAATCATTGAAGGGCTAAAAATAAGAAAATAAAATTAAAAATTTGATTTGAAAATTGAATATGAATAAATGCTTCAAAGATAAAAAATGTCCTCCACTCTTATTTGTTACACATGCGAATCTCAATTAATTCGTAAAAATAGGAAAACACCGAAAATCATCTTCACCTTCTCTTTACCCACTAAAAACAGTTAAAGTTAATTTTTAACAATCAATACTCGTTTTAGAAACCAGTCCTTAATAAAATCCTAAGGCACTCACTTTTTTGGATGAAATTTACTTTCTCTGAAAATTAAACAAAGTAACCAAACTCAAAACATACCGTTCACGTTCTTTTAAAAACAATAATCGAAAAGTGGACACAAACAGCGTCTATAGAGTGCATGCATTTTGTTTTGCCATTTTTCATATCTCGATACACTTTTGTTTTCTATTCTTTCGCTTAAAACTATTCTTTTGTTTTCATTTCTTACAAAACTGTACAATTTGAATAAATTTTACTTCAAAAATAGTGATCGTTTTCAATTAATAGAACTAAAAACAAAATTCCAATCCTATCCGATTCCAACTGCTCATCCCCTCCCAATGCAGTCCTGTCCCAATCCCGAATTGCAAAAAAAAGTGTTCCGAACCCAATCCGGTCCAGTCCCACTAAGAAGTAGTTCCAATCCTCTCCAGTCGCAACCTCACCCGGCCTCGTTCACTATTTTGAAATGATCACTGCTGCACACGCGAGTTCCGCTCAATAATATTTTGTGTGGGTTCAGTTTGTATAGCTTTCATATATTTTCATTCATCTGAATTTTATTTAACCTCTTGTCAATCCCGCTTCAAATCCCTACTTTTTCGTTTATAGTCTCATTCCCTTGCCACTTTTGCTACTATTAAACACCTCCTCCCAACAAAAGCACCGAAAAATTGAGGACTTCCAATCTTTCGCAACAGTGTAGCCACTTGTCTGTTGATTTTAATTAAATCACAATTCACAATAGCGTTGCAAAATTTTGAAAGCTTTTGCAAAGCGAAAATTTCAAAGGTCTTAGGAGAAAATTGAAAAATACTTTTATTAAAAATAATTATATGAAAAAAGTTATTATACACATAGCATTTTAGCATTTAATTATAAATCAAAATAGATTCTCACTATTTTGAAAGCGCAGATACTCGTGTTAAAGAGAAGAGCAGCGAATTGAAATTCGTGAAACAAGAATTTTATTACCAATTGATCAATTAAACCCACATACTCATTTTATTTAAAAATCACTAATTCATCGTATTCCTCGATAAGTTAACGAAAGAAACAAGTGATATTGAAAATTTTTATAGTTTTAATCCGAGCTTCTTGATAAGTTTACAACGAATCCATTCTATACCTTTAAAAATAAGATAATTAGATAGAAAAATAGGTTATAAGCCGAATTTCACCTGTTTTTCGTGAGAGGAATAAATCGAAAATTTAGTTTAATAAATAGCAATCTATTAGAACTGGACAGAGACTAATTTCAAGCAAATTTTAAATCACTTAATCTAACTTAGAATCTCATTTACTCTTCTGCTCTTCTCATACGTATGAATTTGATAAGAAAGATTTGAATTTGCTTTTGCAAAATATTAAAAGAATTAGTAAAAAATTTTTACGAATTTTTTTTTATATTTGCCTTACATTCTCGACTTTCCAACTGTTCCAAGTATTTAAATACTTTCATTTCTTAAATTCTAATACTCTAAGAACACACACATCGAGAAAGTCGATGCAAAGTTTAGAGTTTCGTTAATTTAATAACAGAATAGCGTTTGAAAGCGAGCATGTTTTAATGAATGAATTTGTTCAGCAAAAAGCATCAGAAAACGCACGACACTGTGTACATCGATTGAGAGGAAAATTTTTAAATTTTTTTCTTTGCAAATGATGTGTGAAACGGAGAATTGGCGGAGTTAAACAAACACATGCTTTCAGTAAGTTTGATAGCACAGCAAACTTTGTGAAAGTCAAACTTCAGTGCAAACAATAAATTAAAAATATTTTAAACATATATTCAAATACAAATATTTATTTATTATAATTATTTTGACTTCAAAAGCAATTTTTCAAATAAAAAATACGAGCGTTTCTTCTAGAAAATTGATTAAAACATTTTTTTCATCAGTTGAATTGTTCACTTTTAACGCAAGAAATTAATTTTCTCGAATTCAAATGTTCAAATTTTATAGGTTTTCATTCGAATACCGAAGCCGAGTTTCTAAACGGCGAGCAAATCGACGATCATCGCGACGGAGTACTGTTGGTCATTTGCGTTATGCATCCGTATTGAGGCAACGGGTATAAAGGTGCGTAAAAGAATGGCGATTGTTGATAGGTGTGAGAATAAGACATACTGTAATTGTTTGTGAATGTATTGAAATAATAATATGGAAGTAGACACGGACTGTAATCACTTTGCTGTTTCGGCGCAAAAGATGGCTGAAATGAAAATTCTTTTTGATATGGATTGTAGTTAAATTGTGGCAGCGAAATTTGCGAATTATTCGGCGCGACTTTGCTTGAGTCACTTTCTTGAGACGTTAAATTGATTATATTTTCGATTGTAAATGAAGACGATTTCGAGTTTTGAGTTTGATGCTGCTTACTCGCTGAAGCTGACGCAGATGTGGAAGAAGATTTCGAAGAAGGAGAATTACAGCATAATTTGATTTCTTTATTTACATTCCTGCTCTCGAACGCATGATTTCTCTTATCGTTAAACTCTTCGCTTTCATGATTTACTTTTAATCTCTTTATTGGCCTGCAATCAAAATTAATGTCGCTTCTGCTGCCACTCGCATGCTTATCGTTCGCTTGTTTCAAACTGCTGTTTCCGTTTTGATGCTTTGGTTTACGTTTCCGTCTTCGGAAATTGCCGCGCTCGAACATATCTTCACTATTAGGTGAGAGAGTCCAGAAATTGCCTTTTCCTGATTTGCCTTTTTCGCGCGGAACTTTCACAAAGCAATCATTGAGCGAAAGATTGTGTCGGATGCTGTTTTGCCAGCCTTGCTTATTCTCGCGATAATAGGGAAAATGATCCATAATAAATTGATAAATTCCGCTCAACGTGATTCGCTTGTTCGGCGCACTGTTTATGGCCTGAGCGATCAACGCGATATATGAATACGGAGGCTTTGAGTTCTCACTTATTTGCGGGTACACCGAGTTGCTCACGGAAGATTTCGAAGCGTTGCTCGCTGGTAATGAGCTGACTATTTGCGGATAGTTCGAAGAATAACCGTTCATCAGATGAGATTCGGTATTCGAAAAAGCGGCCAGCGTTGTAAACTGTTGCAAATTATTCGCACTCGCGTTTGAATTCAAAACGTTTGAGTTGGTTTGAGAATCGTGAGAGATGTTCATCATTTGCTGAGAATAAAGCGGAAAAGCCATCGCGATGATATTCACTTTACAAAATACACTGAGCACAAATTAAAAAGCGATCGTTGCTGTCACCGTTAATTGTACACTAGATAAAAGCGAATGTTTTAAGTTTAGACTAGATAAAAGGAAGTGATCATTCGATGAGAGTTCGGAGAACTGTGTGATACAAGTTGAGAGTAAGTTTACAGCAAAAAGTTTTGCAGCGTGAAATAATACGATGAAGAAGAAGAACGGTCGGATGGATGATGATTTGCTCAAGAAAACTGGGAGAGTGTAGTTACCCGAAAGTAACACAACAGCACTCAAAATATATTTTGAGATTCAACATAGGTTTTCGAGTAAAATAAACTTTGCGAATGTCGGGTTTGG
Source organism: Dinothrombium tinctorium (assembly GCA_003675995.1). Lineage (NCBI taxonomy): Eukaryota > Metazoa > Arthropoda > Arachnida > Trombidiformes > Trombidiidae > Dinothrombium > Dinothrombium tinctorium. Next base: position 14,444 of record NCKU01002173.1, read on the forward strand.
CTTTAGGGGCCCAATGCTACAATGTTTCCTTTCACACGAACCGTTCGCTTGTTTTGCTACAATAACATATCCATCAGTGATGAAACGAAGTGAGAGAGCGTTTCATTAAAACTCAGGCATACATTTCGCGGCCTGCGGACAGATGAGCGTCGATTAGACAGTTCGAGAAGAGTAGAGAGGAGCGAAGAAGAAGAAAGCAATTTATGAAAAAAAAGAAGAAGCAATGAAGAAAAAACGCTAACAACACTTACCCATTGCACTAAACTAAATAACACATTTATTTTGATCCTCTCTCTCTCTTCTCGTCGAATACAGACACAAATAAAAAAGCATAAATAAATATTTTACTGTTTACATAATCATCGAGGGTATTTTCGGAGTTACTTCGCTCTTTTCTCTCTCTATATACTCTTTAGCTATCACACTGACTCTCTTCTCTTCGCTCTTCTCTCTCTCTCTCTCTCTCATCTTTCGTTTGCCGTCTTCTATCAATTTTTACTTAAATATTGTGTAATATTTAATAAACACTGCGTCGAACATAAAAGCGATCAGAGAAAATATACAAAGTTTTTTCGACTGAAAATGAATCGTTTACTCATTTAAAATACACAAAGGATAATAGAAATTCAAACATTTGAAGTAAAAAAAGTTTTCGGTTAGCAATAATCGTACTGTGCAGACTTTGTTGATGTCTGTGTTTAAATAGCGATTTGTTTTTCTCTTTTCAGAAATTTAAGCCAGTGAAAAGAAATCACAGCTCGTACGAATAAATACGAAGGGAACACGTTCGAGGGACATCAAAGGAAGAGGTTGGATTCACGACGGTTCACCTTTTTGAAAATTTCGCAATTAGATAAACCGAAACGTAAGCGAAACAGTTAATGTTTACATTTTAAAGTTAGAGAATGAGTGAAAGAAAGCGATTAAAGTAAACGTTTCCAGAAACAACAATAAACACTCGAACAATGCGTCAATCAACACAGCGTTTTATCTGCTCAAACACGACTTGTTGCATTGTATTGCATTTAGCTCTTTTGCCATATTCAATTATCTCTACTTCTCAACGTGAACTTACCGTAAATATTATTTAACTGCTGTTCGTTTGTCGCTGGCAAAGTAGAGGCCTCCTCTACTTTTAATCATCTCACATCGAAAGCATTTTGTTTTGCTAAATTAAATTTTCAACTGAAACTCGCGAAACTCGTCAAACATTTATCTTTGTTGATATTTTCTAATTATTGTTATGAAAAATAAAAAAATTCCGTTCAAATGCTCTTGTTCACTCATTTTTATCTAATTTTTGTTTTTGTTTCCTTACTTATTTTGCTTTTTTCTTTTGCATTCAATCGTAGAAACTCACTCACTCAAACCTATATTCAGAGTGTTAAATTGCACTCCATTTTCTTTAAACATTTTGAAAATTTGGCTTTTGCTGACACATCGAAAAACTTTGCACTGCTTTGTGAATGCGATTTTGTGCTTTAGCCTAATTTTTCATTGCTTTGCCTTTTTGCAAACACAAATTGCAAGATGAGGAGAGAAAAATTAAACGCAGAAGCATCCAGTAGCGACAGGCAAGAAAACGTTAGAAGAGAATAAATCTTATCACATTTATTTCGAATTCATTTGTTTGCGAAAAAATTGTTAAAAAGGAAGCTTCACTCTAAAACACCATAGAAATTGTTATATTAATCGTTATTTTCTTTTTCCGTCTTATTGTATGCGAGATAACATAGCAAACATTTAATAATATTATGCTGTTGATATAACAAAATCAACATCATTGTGCTGATTGTGAGCGAAAATTATAATATTTCAACTTTAATAACAGAATGCGAGAGAAATCAATGTTTGAAATTGTTTTGAAGACGAATAGATTCAACACTTTATTTCACAACATCCTTTGTGAGTTTTGCAACAGCATTTTCGTGCACTTAAATAATCTTTACTGCTTTTCAAACAGGATATCAATTTTTAAACAAACAAATGGTTTCGATGTTTTTCCTTCGCTATTATTCATTGCAATTGAAAAAGAATTTCATAAATTACATAATAGCGAAACCTGCGAATTAAAGATACCTGTTAGAGGTGAAAATTTTTCATTTGTTTCGTTGTTTTTCGATTCTTTTTTCTTCGAATTTGAAACTTACCCGCGCCCTTACGCGAGAGTGACTACGAACACACATGAACACGTTGCGCTTTGAAGTAGAGAGCGAAAGGTTACAGCAAAATAATTTTTTTTTTTCAAATGTAACCACTAGAATGTTTCCTAAACTTAATTCTTACTAATATGGATTGTAATTTAAAATCTAAATTTAATTTTAATAATAAAAAAATTTTTTAATTTTAATATTTATTTTAATTTAAGACGGGTTGTAGCAAATTTATAAAAAATAAAAGTTAAAAAAAATTTTTAAAATGGTACCAAATGAAAGTACTCTGAGAATGAGTTTTTTGCCATCTAAGCACGAGGCAAACGTCAATAATTAAAATAAAAACTTCTTAAACATTATGTGTATGGGAAAAGCGAAAATGCTTATTAACATTTTTAACACCGTTGGGGATTATGCAAAACTCTCATTTTTTAAAAATTATTTAATGGTATATGTAATCTAAAAAATTATGATAAATCCCCAGTGGCGTACTTTGGTTTAAGAAAACAAATCACTTTTAAAAATTCACATAAAATACATTGACTTCAACATGTGAAACATGCAAAATTTGCTACAACCCGTCGTCCTTTTGTAATGTTTTTCCAATGATAGAGCCATTTTTAATTTTGCGATTTGCGGCTTTTTCTGTGATTGAGATTTATATTCAAAACATATTTAATTATCTTGTATTGTATCATGTTTTAATCAATTTTTGAACAATTGTAGATAGGGACAGTAACGAGTTTTTGCGCGGTTACGATTACAAATTTTCTGGGACCATTTTGCTCTCTACTTTTTAAACTAACAAACACGACAGTGTCACAAAAGTTTAGGCACGCACCGTGGCACGATACAAGCGAAAATAAAAATACACGAGGCTATAAACACACATGAAATTGAAGAAAAACATGGTAACTTAAAATAGGTACCACAAAACACGCGTTCTCATGAAAAAAAAAATTATTAAAATACACCAAAGAATTACAAAATTCAATTTTAAAAATTAATTTTCATAGAAATTAGAAATTCATAGTCGTAGTTAGTTCGGATTAAAAAGCAAGTTAATAGATTTGTTTAATAAGAAAGGTTTTATCTAACTATATAAATACATATTTTTAGATACAACATTTCTTGATCAACCTTTTCAAGTAGAATCAATAATTGAATAAATTTATCGTAAAAGAGTGTATTTTGCATGTGTAAACCTTTTTATAATAAATTTATTCAATTATTGTTGATGGTGTCGCCAAAGCCCAAAAATTTTATGATATGACGCTTTTTCATGCCATAGTGCGTACTTCCAATTTGGCGCATGTTTTTTCCACGTATAAAACCGTGAAAGGAGTTACCGCGCCTACCGCATTCAAGAAACACGCTTGAAGCTTGAAGCGCGTGTTCCTTGAATGCGGTAGGCGCGGTAACTCCTACTTTGAATAATTTTTTAAAAATCAAAATATTTTGACAATGCTAAAATCCTATTTATCAACAAATTATCAAAATTGTTAACTATTCAGATTTTTGGAAAATGTTTTAAGTCCTAGAATTTCAACCTTTTTCACAAAGTTTTTTTTGTACTCTTATCACATAGGTGCCAATGGGATAATCTGGATTTAAATTTAATCTTTTAAAACATTTTAAAAGGTTTGAACTTGAACTCGAGTGGGCCAATTGCCCTGCATTTCGAGTTTTTGCATTTTGAGCTCTAAATGAATTTTGGACAAACACAGCAATCCAAATTTTGAGTTTGGGGTAGAAAATAAATTTTTTTGGTCACACTTATCTTAATATTCCAACACCCATTAGGCACCCAAAGTTCATTAACTCACAAAAATAAGAGAATTGCCTGTCGTTTGATCTAAATTAGCCCTCTTTGACTTAAAATTTATCAATTTTTCGTGGGTTTTTTCTTTAAATTGAATAATGGATTTAACCAACCGCAACTTTTTCTCAAAATTATATGTAAACTTAAAAGAACTTTATGAACTAATATTAATACTAACTAAACGTAACTTTATTAAAGAAAATCAAAATTGAAATGTTAAAACATGTCTTAATTTGTTATTTTGGTTTTGGTTGCTTCATAATTATATGGTTGTTTGAGTGCCAATTAGGTGTTTAGGTTTTCAGGTTTTGAGTGCATAACGAATGCTTCGACTAGTAATGTGCGAGCTTTTAGGTTATCGTTTGGATAAAGGATAGATAATTTTTACATATTTTGCATCTATTAACATTTGACTAATTAACTAAGATGTAATTAAGTTTTAAATCAATGAGCACTTTGTTTTCACAGTAAAACTGAATCCTGAAACTTATAAAAAAACCTTTGATGCAATAATGTTTCAAAACATTTTCACTTTTGCAATTGATAAAATCTGAAATTTATTTCCAAAAATCAACTTAAACTCAAAATAATTTTAATTATTGGAAATACTTTTTAAAATTCAAAAAGTTTTGTAGAGCGAAAGTCTCTGAAGATGTAAAATCGAAGCAGCATCCATCTTTCTGCTTTCAGTTATTATTGGTCTGAATAAGAAAATTGAATGCATAATGTACACATTCGGTTTATTCACTCTCGTTTAACTAACGCATTTTAGTCAATATTTGAAGTGCGAAGAAAGCGCTTTACTTTTTAGCGAAAGCTATTTTGTTATTGTTTGTTTTCAAGAAGTTGTGTTTGCAACCAAACATCGACGAGTATCGAGACATGTTATTTCTTTCGCTCTTCTTTGGCGCATCGACATTCTTCGCATTTTGTTTACAAGTGAAACAGAACAAAAACATAAACGAAAATGATTAAATATGTTATCGAGATTTTTTCAAACGAATAAATTGTGTGGATCGTTCGAAACAATCGCTTTTTTCATTGTTGTTATTGCAAAATAAGCTCTGTAAAATTACGATTTACGAATTGCTAGAATTTGTTTTCTTATTTACTTTATCGAAATTTTTTGTTTTCAAAAATGCGTCAATACGAACAAAACGATTTCTGTGTTATTTTAGCATGTGTAACGGAATTGTTTTATATTATTTTCTAGCAGATCGTGATTTGAGTTAATGCGACTAAAATTTTTCCGCAAACTTTCTTTACGAATTTATGCTTAAGTTTTTTTTACAAAGTTACATTTGTTTTAAAATTTAAGGAACTCTGAAAATTTTATAAAATTACGTGATTTATAGCGAGAAGTCAAGCGTTAGTCAGGATTAGTTTGACAATTAGTATAAATAAATTTTTTTAATAGGAGCTTAGTCGTTGGCTTTACACTTAATTACCCGAGAAACTAAGATTTCGAACAGGTTTTGTAGATTATCTTTCGAAAAGCTTCGTATAAAATATGTCTTTGATAACTATAAGTTGCCATTTATTTAATTTTAGTTACAACAGTGAATGTTATTTTTGAAAATTCGACTAACATAAGTAAAAATTAGGTGAGAACTAATCATTCCGGGTTCGTAAATTTATTAAATATTTAAGAGTAGAAATTTTGAAAAAGTTTTAGAACAAAATTGCTTAGAATATTAAGATAAAACTCTACTCAAAAACCTTTTAAAGTGCATTCCTTGGAGTTTATACGCTAAAATATGAAAAAAATGTATAAAAACTATTGTACGGTTTTTGATGTCCGTGAAGGAAATTGATTCAATTTTTCTTTGAAATCAAATGATAAACCATAAAACTTTGCTTATTTACGAGTATTTATTCGAACATTGTTCAGGACCTTTTATATATAAAAAGGCCTTAATACATTTGAAAATACAATTTAAAAAATGTA
>NCKU01002174.1:10186-20358 GCA_003675995.1 Dinothrombium tinctorium
AAACAAGAAACCGCATTCACTTCAGCTTTTTTTGTTTCTTCATCAGCCGATTCTCGCTTTACACTTTTCTCTTTTTCTCGTCGTTTCGCATTACATTTCGAAATGCTTGTAAAATTAATTGAGTGAAAAGTTAATTAAAATTCTTTTAATTAAAAAATAATTATTTTCACTTTCGTCTCGAAACTATTTTATAAGCTTGTTACGTTTTTTTAACCAATTTCTATTGTTTCTCTTCCTAAACATTTGATAATTCGAGCAAATATTAATAACGCTCGACAATGAATTGTTCGCGTGCCAAAATCATTCTCAACACAAGTCCGGAATATTATAACGCATACTGCGCGCCCGAATCGGCTGTAAACTATTTTCGGCCGTCTATGCTAATGTTCGCGTCGATCAGTGACTTGTGTGTGCTTCTTGTTTTCGTGCTATGTTTTGCTTTTGAAATTTTTCCTTCCCGAATCGTTTTTTAAATTCTGGTGAAATCGCAGAAATTTTAAATTATGCTTAATTTCAACAGGAATCCGCCCTGGTGGAATCGACGGACACGAATGGAGCGGACACTATGTGCAATCGCCATTGTGGCTCTAGTCATGTGCCTGGCGATGACATTGGCGTTAGCTTTCATCGGGTATCAGTATCAAAAGCTAATAGGTATGAACCTAATAGGTACTAAATTGAATTAAATTTTTAATAATATATAATAAAGAGAACGGAAATGGTAATAAGCCCAGCGCACATAAACTAGTCAAAGATGTCGAGGATAATGAGAATAATTTACAAGAATTACCACGAAAAGAAAAAGTTTGTCTCACACCTGGATGCGTCAAAGCAGGTGAGTAATTTAATTTTCCGAACACAAGTTATTTCATAAAATGGAACTTTTTAAAGCTGCCGAATTGCTAAAAAATATGGACGAGACGGTTGACCCTTGTAAAGATTTCTACCATTTTGCTTGCGGAGGTTGGGTCGAGAGTCAAGTTATACCAGATGATCGAACGTCAGTTTCGGTGTTTTCCGTGCTACAAGATGAATTAAACAATAAATTACGAGGTTTGAAAAACAATGAAACATGTTTGAAATAAAAATTTTTCCATGTTCAGGTTTAGTTGAAAAAGAGCCAGAGAATATCGAACCGAGCCACATAACATCGATGCGAAATATGTACAAAACATGCATGAATTTGAGTAAGCTTCGCTTTACTTTTAAATCAAACTCGAATTTAATTTGTTTGCTTTTAAAGCTGAAATTGAAGAAGTTGGCAACAAACCACTCTTAGATTTGCTGCAAAAATTTGGAGGTTGGCCCGTGCTAGAGGGTTCGAATTGGAATGAAAGCAATTTTGACTGGCTCAACGCACTCATTCACTTCCGTCAAAATGGTTTTAGCCACGATTTATTGCTCGATTTATCGGTTACACCTGATTTCAGAAACAACACCAGACACGTGATCGACGTATGTAAACTTTGTTATTCGGTCACAAAGTATAAAATCAATTCTGTATAGCTCGATCAAGCATCGCTTGGAATGCCCGATCGTACTTATCTTCTTCGCGGCTTGAATGATTCTGCTGTAAGAGGGTATTTCAAATTGATGGTGGAAAGCGCAGTGATATTAGGCGCTGACAGAGAGGTAGCCGAACGCGAAATGCTTGACGCCCTTCAATTTGAGACAATTTTGGCAAACGTATGTTTGAAATTTAATTTAAAATGATGCAGAATTTTAAATACATTAATCCCTAGTATTCACTGCCTCGGGAAGAGCGAAGAAATATTAGCTTACTCTATAACAAAATGAACATTTCAGAAATTCAAAAATTAGCCCCGAATGTGAGTACAATCAGGATCAAAATTTGAAAAACATTATAAATCATTCTTCATTTTAGATCGATTGGCATAAGTATTTCAATAACTTGTTAAACGAACCGATTCCTGACAACGAGGACATCATCGTAAATGTTCCTTCGTTCGTTCGAAAGATAAATAACTTGATACCGGAAACTAAAAAACGGTAACATTCACAATCTCTCGAGTTAAATCAAACATTTGTTTTTGGACAGCGTACTCGCCAATTACATGATTTGGCGCGTGGTATTGCAGTCTTTCGCCACACTCGGAAAACTATGGCGAGAATTAGCTCAAGAATACAATAAAGTGATCACTGGACAAGATCGTGAAGAACCTCGATGGGAACAGTGTATGAGCTCCTTGACCGGCTCATTGGGTATTGCGCTTTCTTCGCTCTATGTGAAACATCATTTCAAAGGAGAAAGCAAGGATATGGTCAGTGCGAAATTTAAAAAATTTTTGTGAACTATTATTGCTATGATAGGCGCTCGATATGGTTAATTATATTCACAGGGAATTTTTGAGAATGTTGGACGAGCTCGATTGGATGGACAAGCAAACCGTTGACTATGCGCGTGCAAAAGCAAAAGCGATTTCTTCTTATATCGGTTATCCTGAGCAAATACTCGATGATGAAAAAGTCGGCAAATTATATGAAACGGTAAAGTCAATTTTTTGACTTTTTAATTATTTTTTAATAACTTGTGTTAATTAAAATTTTAGTTAAACTTAACAATGGAAAGCTATTTCGATAACGTTCAACGATTGAGAAAATGGTCGACTGATTATGCTTTCAGTCAATTGAGAAAACCTAATTTAAAGGGAGAGTAAGTGCTTTTGTCGCTGCATCTCGACCCATTCAATAATAAAACTCTTTCCGCTCAATTAGTTGGCGAAAACACGCGCGTGCAGCGGTTGTGAACGCGTATTACAATGCGCTCGAAAATAGCATTGAATTTCCTGCTGGCATCTTACAGGGTTCATTCTTCGACAAAGATAGACCGAAGTAAGCAAATATTGATCAAGGCGTTTATCAACTCGTTACTTTAGTTATTTAAATTTTGGTGCCATTGGCTTTGTAATCGGTCACGAAATCACGCACGGATTTGATGATCGAGGACGTCAATTTGATAAAGATGGTAACAATAGAAATTGGTGGGACCACAAGACAGACTTAAAATTTCGTCAAAGAACGCAATGTATCATCGAACAGTACAGTAACTACACTGTACCTGAGAATGGTTTGCGAGTGAACGGAATTAATACGCAAGGTGAAAACATTGCTGATAACGGTGGTCTTAAAGAAGCATTTAGGGTACGACCGAGGATTTAAAAGTTTTATCTCAATATCTACTTTTCAATTATCTATTCAAAAGGCTTACAGAAAGTGGGTGGAAGATCATCATGAAGAGGCCATGCTTCCTGGACTTAAATACTCTCCCGATCAATTGTTTTGGGTTAGTGCGGCTAATGTAAGTATTTTTGAAATACAATGTCACGACAAGGCAAATAATATGAATATCTTTTAATTTAGGTGTGGTGCGGCAAACACAGATCTGAAGTTCTTAGATTAAGAGTTTTGGTTGGATCTCACAGTCCGTCACAATTTCGGTAAATTAAAAAATTTCGCTTTTTAGAGAATTTTTTATTCTTATTCATATTAACAGTGTAATCGGCCCTCTGTCAAATTTGCCCGAATTTTCAACCAGTTTCAACTGTCCAAAAGCTTCGCCAATGAATCCAGAACTAAAATGCTCTGTTTGGTAAAAAACATCGCATTTTATATTCGTTTTCTTAATGTCACAAAAATTCAACACACAAACACACACATATATACATAAACATAAATCAGAGCAACATAAAATAGCATCAATCGAGTCATTTTTGCGTTTTTTTAAAATTCACTTTTTATTTTGCTGATTTCCATTCCAGTGTAATATAGTTTTTAAGCATAATTTAAATAACACAAACACATAAAAAATGCTTCAATATTTTACTTTGTGACGGACTTTTTTCTTAATTTATTTAGAACTTAATTATTAAGTGCAAAATTTCATTACTCACTAGGTGTATTTGTTGAAAAATAAAGCTCATAGCAGATGCATTCTGTTAAAATGATGTCGATCAATTCTTATATTATGCGATTCAAATTAAATTAGTTACGTCTTTAGTAAAAAATTGATAATTCAATGCCAAATAATTGCCGAAAATAAAAAGTTAAACTTTTTTATTAAAAAGCCTATTTCGTTTTTGAGCATTATGTGTTCATTAAAAAAAGTTTGCACGCACTCGGCTTCCTTGCAATGCTCATCCCTCGTAATAACTCGAGTCACGCTTAGCTTTCACAGTTTATGCATTGCAAGAAAGCGGAGTATCTGCACGCTTTATTTAAATGAATACGATGCATTACATTGACTTTAAAAATGAATCAATTAAAACTAATTAATTATCATACAGCGGATAAGTGCATCAATGCATAAAAATAATTTATAATACAAAAAGCCATTTTAAATTTTAATTTTTTCAAAGCAATTGTGAAGTAAATTGAATAGGTTGAAATTAAGCTGGCGCTAAAATTGTAAAGGATTTCAATTAAAAAGCTTTTTGCTTAATTTTACAAAATTAACAATTTAACATTTTGTAAAATTAAGCAAAAAGCTTTTGTATGAATCTTGATTTCATTTGCTTATGAAAATTCTTTAAATAAAAGCAGACCACATTCGACGATTACAAAGTGATGCAATATTTTGGGTGTGGTGAGGAAAACTATACAATGAGGGATTTTTGTGGAGACTGCAAAAAATCTAAAAACATAAAAAATTAACGCGTCCAACTGCATTCGTAATTCCAGATAATATCGAAGCATGGATAACTATAAAATCGAAAACGGAAATATCGTCACCATCACAGCAAAGAAATGTCATACAGAGCGTTCAAAAAGTAAGTGATACAAAATTAAACTTTAAATCACTTTCAAACGACAAATCGAAAAAAACTAGTTTTTTCATCTTAACAAAAATTTGAATTTTGCCTTTTTAAATGTTAAACATTAACTTTGTAAAAATACAATTAGTTAATGTGAATAAAAATTGAATTTGGTCAACAAATGATTCAATAGGAAAATCATTGCATTTTTAAAGCGCTGAACAACAATAATTCTAAAAACGAGCGAGAAAAGTATAGCTCGCGAAGAAAAGTTAAATAAAATTGCACGAGAAATATTATAAAATTTCGAATATTAAAATGCCTGTAATAACTGAAGAGCATAGATATCTTAAAAATGGAGAAAATTTCATTAACTTGGGGCTCGTAAAATTTGCGAAAAACTATAAAATTCAATGCGCGATACTCAATAAGCGTTGTGGCAAAACTTAAAAAAGATAGATTTGAACGAAGGAATAAAGAATAAAATAAGAGCAGGTCGTAAACGAACTGATTTAACATTGCAAAATATAAATTTCATTACTACTGAATTAAAAAGTAATGAATTTAAAAAATCGTCTTCGACAAGAAAATCAAAACGCCAAATATCAAAGCATTTAAATATTTCGATTGGAAGTATGCAAAATATTTCAAAATATGTAAGCATTTTCTTTAATTTTTCATTTCATTGAAAAATAAAATATAAAATATTTTTTTATTTCGTTCATTTTGATCAAGATTTTAAATTTCAAAGTAAAACTTTTCACGAGCATTTTTGATTTGAATGCGTTTCACCACATTCAGGGATCTTTCATTGTTTAGAGCTTTAAATATTTAACATTCATGCTCGTGTGCCATAAACCATTGTTAATTTACTCAAAAAATTCAATGATTTTCCTATGGAAGCGTTTTCTACCTAAATTCAATCTTTACTAACGCTAAAATTACATCAAGTTACTGCTTAAATGTAGTTACTTGAAGTGTAGTTACTGATTAAATGTAGTTACTGTTAAATGTAGTTAAGTAAAGTTACATATAGTACATTCAGACACACGAAAAGTAGATCTTTGTTTTCGTGAAAAAACAAAGTTTCTTAGTTTTGTCATTTTAATTTTATTTAAGTTTATAGTTTGTATCACWTACTTTTTGAACGCTCTGTAGTTGTTCTGGAAAATATTGTTCGATCATTTTTGTCATCCTCTCAATTACATTTTTAATTTATGTGCATTTGCGTCTAGGTAAGAATTAATTAAACTTGTGAAAAAAACAATAAAATTACTTTTAGATAAACGTCGTATAAAAAAGTAACTAGGACAAAGACAAAATCAGCTCAGTAACGTGAAAGCGCATTAAACGCTTTTGCTTGTTAAAGGTAAAAAGCAAAAATAAGAATTAAAATAAGAATTGAATCGAATTAATATTAGAAGAATCGAATTTTTATTAGAATAAGAATTAAAATAGAATTAATTAAGAATTGTCGTTAACTTTTTTAGAGTTTTTAAGAATTTAAATAAACACTTAATATAATCATAATCATAAGTGAAATTCATTTCATAGATATTATTTTCTATCTTTTACTATTAGTCACTTTATAGCAGAATAATGCTGTAAAGATTTTTGCTACCACTAAAAAGTAGTCCGTAGATTAAATAGAAAAGAAAAGAAATTTAAATTTTAAGCATTTGAATATATTTTTTAAATACTTTGTAAAATTGAATATTGCTTTTAATGTGTTTAATATGATCATAGAGTTTTTTATAATTTTAAAGAAAAACGTTAACGTCATAAAAACATAAAACATCGGGCAAAAATTTCAATAAAGACTGAAGCACAAAGATTCTTAATAAAAATAAAAAACATCATACTTGATTTAAAAAATTGTATTAAATTTATAACTGCAAAAAAACGCTCAAAATTATTATCAAATCTTCAATTTTAAAAGAAAATATTTCTTCAATCTTTTTCATAGATGATTTTTGAAGAGGACAAATCATTTGTAATAACTCAAATTATTATCGTTTTACATTTCCTGTTCTCATTCATTTCAATAATTTGATATTGTTTGAGCTTTTTGAACTTTGCTTTATAGTTAATCTTTACTATTTCATCCTGTCTTTTGTTTTTTGGTAATTTTTTACGAAGAAGATGAGTCTACCGGTAAAAGCAGAATTCGAAATTCCATTCTCAAGTGTTTGTGAACCGTTTTTGATGATTGAGAACGTCCCACTTTTTACCTTTCTAACAGAAATTGTGCAAGTATCTTACTCTTAAAATTTTCATTGTGAATAGTTCAATATCGTCTTTAGCTTTTCTGACTTGTGATTGTTGAAAATCAATCGCTAATCTGTTTTTTACGTATAGTCATATTCTGAGTGAAAAAATTATTTTTAGGACATAGAAGCGAGTCATTTATTAGCTGATTGAAACAATAATCGCACCATAAGGAAAATATTTTCGAAACTTATTTAAAAATTCTATTTCACTTTTGGTAATCACTTTTTAAAGCTTTTTGAATCATAAAAACATAAAACTTTTTGAAAAATCATTTAGAATAAATATCATTTTAACTCTCAAAATTCACCTCGTCGATTCAATAATTTTCTTTTTACAAAAAGAGATAAAGATAAGAAGATAAGAGATGAAAATTATAATCTTTTTGAAATCAGATATAGAAAGAACACCAATTTCAGAGAATTTTCACCAGGTTTTATAATTTTATTAGATTTCAACGTTTTAAACGTTGATGAGCCAAAAACATGGACTTTTTAAATGAGAATTTTCTAGATAATTTTTAAGTATAAAATTTTGTTGATTAATTTTAAAATGCTTTTTCAAAAATTCAGCATTTTAGTAAATCATTTGCAAAATTGACGCATACTCAAAGAATTTCACTTCCGATTGAAAATTTCGATATTCTGTAAAACTGGAGCCTTAATGTCACAAGAATTTACGTATGATTGGTGATTACGAAATTAAAGGTAAAATGGAGACTTTATTATTTACAAATACTACTGATAGAAAAATTTGTTTTACCAGAAAATACATAAAGTAATATTTAACAAGATATGAAGAAAGAAATGAGAATAATTGAGTGGTGTGGGTAAGAGCAAAGGTGAAGTGAGGTATGTGGTTAGTGCCGAGCTCGTGGAGAGCGAAGCGACGAGTAAAGTGAATAGCGAGTGCTTGGCAAAAATCTAAAACGCGTGAACATTTTGTTTTTATGCACATTGCTGCTTTCGCATTGGCAATAGCTGAATTGGTCAACTATTTGTTGTATTTGCCAAGCTCAAAGTACGAAGATTTACGAGTGTAACTCTTCTTACGGGGAATATTTTGATACCAATGTTGTTGCGGCAAGCGAACACGCCACACTTGTAATACCTATTTAGTTTTGAAATTGCTGAAGCTATGTCAAACAGTGACGCGATTATATAATCATTTTCTTAACTTTTCTCTTTAACAATTTTTTTTTTGTTAATAACAGTGAACATTTTTCAATATATGTGACGACTTGGGGCCTAGTGTAACAATAATTTAGGTTTGATTGGTGCGCAACGAATTTCATAGTTTAAATCGAGAGTTTGTTATTTACAAAATACACGAATACAAATTGCATTTGTCACTAAAAATGTACGAAGTACTTTTAACAAAACACTGAGAAAGCAACAAGAATACTTGTGTGGATGTCGGTGAGAGCAAAAGTAAAGTGAGATACGCGTTTATTGCCGAGCTCCTGGAGAGCAGAGCCACCACTAAAGCTGCTTATATACAAATGTTTTTTATCGAAAACCACAAATGTGAGATTTGCACAGTATTTTTAAGCACAAGTTTTGCTATTGCTTTGGGGATAGCATAATGAATCAGTTCCAAAGGGCGAAGTACGATGATTTACAAGCGTTACTCTTAATATGATTATAGTTGCTGCTATTGATCAAAGAGAATTTAATTGTCGGTCAACTTCAATTTTAAAACGGTTAACTTTTCTATCGAAATCTCTTTTCGACCTTTTCATATAGAATCAGTGCATTTTTCAATAGATAATACTTATTTTCAATAGCCAAATGATTTTTAAAATTCTCTAATGTGCTAAGCAAACTATCCTTAAATCAATTTATGCTCCTAAATATAAAAATTGATGAGCGGATAAGAAGATAAAGTACTTAGAAAACTGAGTTCTTGGGTATTTTGAGTTGTACCTTATGGCCACTTTTACAGGCTCGAAACAGTGAAATTTTTGTTTGTTTGATTGACAGAGTATAAAAATATAGCAATCGAATTTAGTGAAAGTCATGCTTTTCAGAATTTCTGGCATCTAGTTTGTTAAGTTCCTAATCGCGTGACTTAAAGTGAAACTGTTATAAATAATTATAAAATTCACTCGTTTTATGCTTTATTTTAACACTTAAATCAAGTTTGGATTCTCTAACCGAAGATTTGGTCAAATATGCATTTGTTGCATTTTAAATCATGAATAACACTGTAAATGTAGAATATCGACGTTTTTTGTTACTACAAAGAGAAAAACACTTGGAAAATCAGGTAAAAATGAAAAAAGCTTCCCATTGCTCTTTTTAAGTTATTACTGTTTAAAAGCAATTATTTAAACGCTTTTATTGAAACAATTTTGCATTCAATAAAATTTAATTTAATACTTTTCTTTAATTTTATGTCAAAGTATGAAAATCCAAATCTTAATTGCTTTTATTGAATAATTAAAAATTTTAAAACCACTAACTTTAGCTTCGGTTTACTTCATACAAAGTTACTATTTTGATTTTAATTGGCATTCACTAAGTGTTTAAAATTTAATTAAGATTTCGAAGTAAATTAAACTTGTTTAATTAACAAATTAAATGATAGTTTTTACATTTCGCATGAAATAAACAAAAAATAACCCATATGGGAATATATTTTATTATCAAGTTGAGAATTTTTACATTTAACAAATTTTTATCTCTTTTCTAATTTTATTGCTTAAAAAATTTAAAGTTACTAATAGAGTTGGAGTAGTTTCTAAATATCAATAATTTCTAAAATTCGAATCACTTAGGATTAAGAAAATTTTGCCTCAAACAAACTAAGAAATAATTTTAAGCACGACTCGAAGTTACCGTTTTAAGATCATTGCACCCATCTGATTTGCATTTGCACACGTCAACGAGCAATTTAAGCGAATTATTTCCTAGAAAATAAACTAGTTAAAAACAAATAAAGCAGCATCAAATGCTTACTTTTTCGCTTGCAAACAGGACGATTCTTGTTGCTGTCAGATGCGTTTTCAACGTATCCACAAGAGCGAAAAACTCTCGTCTGATTGTTCAAGTATTGAAAGAGCACTTGGCAGTATTTAGGCTCATGCTCCACATTTTTGATTGCTTTTAAAGTTAAAGCGATTTAATTTTG